>PVJI01006576.1:0-85250 GCA_004026765.1 Micronycteris hirsuta | reverse complement strand
GATCCGCAGGACTGGCTAAGTCACACCACCTACGGGTCAGAGTTCGCCGCAGGTGGCAGACTTAGGAGGTGCCTCCCACCCCCCGGAAGAACCTGCTGCAGGGGCAGAAGGGAACAGAAGGGTCTGGTGGTTTTTCCCGAAACCCCGTGTGTCGGTAATCTCATCCTTGCTGACGTGTTGGCGGGAGTTGCTAATGTGTCACCGTGATGCCTTAAAGCAGCGAAAATCCGCCGGTCTGCAAAGGCCCCGAAAAAGTGACTCTCGTGGTGGCAATCAGGATGGCTGGAGAGAGACAACCCTGGGGACAGACACACCTGAGACTACATTACATCACTTTTAACTGTGCTAAGCAGAGTGCTGACCCTGGACCTGAACTTGCATTTCATTTACATCCCGCAGTGTTTTCAGGCCAAATACTCTGTCAGGAATTGGGTTTGCTGCATCAGTAGAGGGTGTCCCCAGCCCATTCCTGAAGTCGGTGACCTTGTTGTGCTTTTTCAAAGTCATACCCCAGTGGCCATCTTCGCCGAAGCGCCCCAAAGCCTCCAAACCGTGGCACATCCTTCAGCTTGGCTCACGGTTATTTCCTTAGCTAGAAGGGTCTGCGTGTGTGGACAGGGCAGTCTCCATGCCTCCACTGTCCCCAGCACCGTCTCCACCCTGTCACCAACGACCTGTTCTTCGAGAACCAGCCAGAGTCCAGTGCTCCCAAGCCCTGTAGTTCCCTTCCTTCTTCGATCCCTGGCCCACCCGAGAGTTTCTCTCCCTTTGCTTTTTAAAGTGGTCATTGTGAAAGTGATAATTGCATTATTTTACTACAGCCATGTGCAGCATTTCCAAAATGTGATTTGAAGACCACCTGCTTCTAAATCTCCGGGACCTCATTAGGAACACAGGTTGCTGAGTCCCATTAGTGACTGGATGAATCATAAGTTCTGGGCGAGGCTCAGGAATTTGTGTTTTCAACCCGATCCCCAGCTGATTCCGTCACGTTTGGGAACCGCTGCCACGCTGAGTGAGGACTTGGCATTGAATGAGCGCAGTCTGGCTTGGGTCCCACCCTCCTCACTGGTCTGGAGCAAGCTGCTAACTTCTTCAAGCTTGTTTTTATTTTAATTTTTCTTTTCATGGAAACTAAAAGGAGTACCTACATTAGATCATGGTTGTAGAGTAGCTAGCACTGAGCACTTCAAATGTTAATTATTATTATTATCTCACCTAATTGTTATAACAACCCAGCAGAGTAGGTGGAATTATTCCTCTTTTAAAGGGAAGAAATCGGGACTCCGCAAGGTTAGGTAGTTTGCCAAGACCACACAGCAGAGCCGAAATTTGAACCACAGGTTAATCTGACTCAAACTGTTAACTATTCTTAAAACAATAGTAGGAAATTGATCTAGAATTAAAATGAGAGTTCGCAGGCGAGGAGGATACAAAACCCAGCGGGCCTGCCAAGCAAGTGTCTGGCAATCCCTTCGGACTGTCCCCTGTGCTTCTGGGGCTACCCGAGGCTGTGGCTGTGGCTCACAGCGACTCCTTTTGTGCCCAAGGCCCCAGCCTTTGTTGCCTTAATTTGTCAACCCCTCGGAATGCTGTCAGTATGGGAGGGCCTCCTCTGGAGGGAAGCCAGGGAACAAAGCTTCCCTTTCAGTCACTCTGGGGCTTTTGTTTCCCAGACAGTGGAGGGTGGAGGACCTCTAGTTTTCCTTGGAGCCTTTTTAGGGTTCCTCCCTGTGAGCATCCTACAAGCTGTGAATGAAACCGCGACCCCCAGGGAGGGCAGTGAGAGGGTTGTCATCTGCCCGAGGCCGGTTTGATCCACACATATTGTAGAGAGAAAGAAAAAGGCGCATTAAACCAGCGAGGCCGAAGCTCACAGCGCTCCCTGAGACCTGGTCCCTCTGCCCGGAAGCTGCTTTACTCCTGGCCAGGCTGGGCAGGAAGGAGGTGCTGAGACAAGGAATGAAACTCCTAGGAATTTAGCCACCATATCATAAGATTTCTATGAAAAATCAGGTTATCAAACCATGTGTTCCCATTTACTAAAACAATAAAATGAGAAGTGCATTTAAACATGCAAATGTGCATTCGTGGCAGGAGACACAGTCTGAAGGGCAACAACTAAGGTCCTGACAAAGGCCGTGACTAAGTGGTAGGAGCGTAGGTGATTTTAACCTTTCAAACCAGGTTCCACCTCCCGTGAAGTGCACCCCCTGTAGCTGTAGAGTTCGGTGCGTTTTGACGAGCACACATCATGTAACCACTGCCTGAAACGCACCTAGTGCCTCTGTAGAGCCCGTCCCCTGTCCCCTGTCCCATGCCTCTCCCTGGCAGCCACCAGCCTGCTTCCTGTCACTCCAGCCTTACCGGGAGACCTAGCTCACACAAAGGGCCTCCTGCAGTGTGCTGTCTCGTGAGTCCAGCTTCCTCCATCCATCCCACGTTGCTCTGTTTCTCAGTCATTTGTTCTGTTTGACTGTATGACTACAGCCCAGTCCGCGTATCCATTCCCCTGCTGACAGGCACGAGGGCTGGTTCCAAAGTTTGATTATTATGACCGAAACTGCTATGGACGTGCACTTACATTTTCATTTCACGTGAGTAAATACCTAAGAGTGATTTTCTTTTATTTTATCCATTTTCCAATAGTTCTGCGATGAGCACACATTACTTAATGGTAACAAGTACCAGAGCGGGAGTGGTGGGGGGGGACCTGGCCTGCGGCCCATTGTTTAGAAAGCTGACGCAAGCTGGGGAAGAAAGCCTTAATCAACGGGCTTCGGCCGTGGCCGTCTTCATGCTCGGCAGGGCCTCCAGCTTCCCCCATGCAATGAGACATGGTTAGAGAGATTTCCTTCTCTGAGCGCTCCGTAAAAATTTATAGGACACTGAACTGGCCAGGATGTGGGGCATATTTTGCACTGATGATGGGAATGTCACTTTGTATAACACCCATATCAAGCAGTCTGGCCACAGCTAGGAAAATCAAAAACGCACAGCCCTGACCAGTGTAGTTCAGCAAGCTGGGCATCATCCGGCAAAGCAAAAGGTCACCGGTTCGGTTCCCGGTCAGGTCACAGGCCTGGGTTGAAGGTTTGGTCCTGGTCAGGACATGTGCCAGAAGCAGCAGATTGATGTTTTTCTCTCACATCGATGTTTCTCTCCCTCTTTCTCCTTCCCTTCTCTCTAAAAAAATAATAATAAATAAAATCTTTTTAAAAACTTGAAAATAAACATACTCCTTAATCCACTGATTCAACTTTTATAAATTTACAGGGGGCAGCAAAAGGAGGTTTACAGCTGTGAGTATGCAAAACACCATGTTCATTCTTACATTATTATTTATTAATTATTGTATTACTTTCCATGCCAACAGCTGCGAACCTCCTTTTTCCTCACCCTGCATTTTAAAGATAAACTTATCCAAACCCTGAAGATGTATAGGTAAGCATGATTTGTAGAGAAATGTCTCGGGAGCCCCCTAAAGCCCATCAGCAGCACACTGGTTAAATGAATCATGGCATGTCATTTATGGGACTATTACAGAGGAGTTAAGAGCAAAGAGACTGATCTTTATATATGATATGGGACAGCCTCCAACGCTGATAAATGAGAAAAAATGGTGCAGGCAGGTTGCTACAGTTTCTTACCACGCTTGCTTTTGAAACAGAATGCTTGTAGTTCTCTTGTGCTTTTATACATGTGAAGTGTTTGTGGACAAATTTACAGACAGCTCTAATCGTTGCCACTGGAGAAGCAAAGCACAGACCTGGAGGGAGAGGGGAAAGGAGTTGCTTTTCACTCTAGACTCTCGGCTGCGCTCCGAACTTTCCTTTTTCACGTGCCTATATTTACATGTGTGAGTTAAAGAAATCCATCTGATCTCAGCCCCAAGAATGGGAACACGCCAGTTTCGCGTCATTCCCTTGCACGAAATACCGGCATGTGCTTTTTTCCTGAGCAAGACCTCGCAAGACTCCTGAGCTAACCATGAGCCCACGCCACCTGTCTCTGTCACAGTTGACCCTCCGTAACTAGCCACTGTGATCATTACCATTTGCATAAGTACCACCACATTGACCCAGGGGTTGCCTGACCATTTTGAATGAGGGGAATTATTGGTATTCCACGGGTATCTCTGACTGTGGCCTTGACCGGCCCTGAGATATGTTTCAACAACGAATCACCAGCGGTCAACCCCATGACCTTTGGAAAATGAATTTGCCTGTCGTTGGGCCATCCCCGGTTCTCTTGCCCAAGTAAAATGTCAATTAGATCACTGGCTGAATTTTGCTTTTGTCTACTTAAGCATATTCGGCTCACAACCCCACACATGTTTGCTCTCTTCCTTCCACAAAAAGATTCCACACCCAAATTTAGAGCATGCTCCCAGCTCTGTGTGGTCACCCGCGGAAAGAAGCCAGTGCCTGGATTCATCGTGGAGACACAAATATTGAGTCACTACTTAGTTGTCTGCAAATCGAACTCCGTGATGGAAACAGACTGCCTTTGTTTTGCGGGTGTGAACACTTCCGGTGGGTCTGGCAGTGTGGGTGTCCCTAGAGGGTCATTTTTCTCTTCCTTCCCCCACAGCGTGCCAGACAACAAGGAAGTCAAAACTTTCTCTTAAAGGACCATTAGCAGATATGGACCAGAGAGAAATGGATGGGGAGGAGGGCCTGGCTGCGCGATAGTGATCAGCCTAGAACAGTACTGGGGCCAGGACACTGCCACCGGACAGTAACACCTCGACGCACAGAATCCGTTTCTGAAGTGTTTGCCACCAGAACCTGAAGACATTTCACAGGGGTGGAAACAAAAGGGCTTTTCCAAAAGTGCCCTTCAGCCCCTGCCTGTTCCTTTTGATCTGCTGTTTACTGCGCGTGCCCTGTTTTAAATATCCCACAGGGATGCGTGGGAGCCTGGGCACATTTCCTTTGCAGCTACAGGGAAACTGCATAGACCACAAAGCCAGGATTCTCAGCTGTAACCCTACTTAAGAAACTGTCCTTTTCTGTTCTCTTTCTAAGTGAAGGCCAGTCTCTCCTAGTTACATCTCCGGTGCCCTCACTGCCAGTAGCCAGCAGCGAATGTTAAAAAGTGTTCATCTTTGCCCTGTGCATGAAATCCCAAGGCCTCCCAACTAGGGGTTCCTGCTTTGATTTTGAGGGTCTTCTTGGTGTCTCCGAAGTTGAACTGTTCAAATCGGACCTTGCTGGGTCCTCTTTACCTGTCGCAAGCCATTGTTAAAACGAGAGCTGGCACTGAACGTTTCTGTTTGGGTCCATCTAGAAGTCGCCTCACAGTGTCTGCACCTTGCCAGCCATTCAGACGCCCAGGCGGAGCCTGGGAGCCCTCTGTCACCCAGTATAATTGAGTTGTGCGTGTGCAAATTTTCTGTGCGGGGTTGTTCACTACAGAAGACCAACCTTCTCAGTGGACTCTCAATCCAAGACCCTTTTCTGGAGTCAGCTCCTTAATTCAATTAGGTTTCCTAAAATGAAGTCCTTTCTTTGCCCACTTACTACTGAGAAGTGAGAGCTGTGCTTTTATAATAAGTGCTTTGGCCGGTGTGCGGTTCCCCCACTGCAGCCAGGCTCCGCGCCTGTTGAACTGAGGACTTGGAATTAGAGGCAGAGACTTGCCAGGGAAACACAGCCCATGCCTCCTTCTTTCTTTCTTTCTTTTTTTTTTTTTTTTATTTATTTTTAGAGAGAAGGGAAGGGAGGGAGACAGAAAGGGAGATAAACAGCAATGTATGGTTGCCTCTCACATGGCCCTCACGGGGACCTGGCCCGCAACCCAGGCATGTGCACTGACTGGGAATCGAACCGGGACCGCCTGGTTCCCAGCCCGCGCTCAATCCACTGAGCTACACCACCCAGGGCTCTTTCTTTTTTTAATATGGTGATTAAACTTGTTCAGGATCATTCAGACAATGGGCAGAAATCATGAACAAAACCTGGATCCCTTTGACCTGAGCCTGGGTCTCAATTTACAAAGGCAACTGCTTGATAACACCAGAAAGTGAGGGCCATTGGGAGAAAAGTTCCTTGTTACCCAGAGCTCTCCTGCCAATGAATGGCAAACCGTATGTGGGACCACCCAGGGAGCAACGCAGTACGGGGGAGAAGCAGGAGCCAGGGGAGAACGCAGGCAGCAGCCCTTATTGAGGTTTCCCTGGGAAAAGTCAGGCAGGGCAGGGTGAGCAGTTAGGGCTGGGCTGGGCTGAATAATTCCTGTGGGCCTTGGGGTTTAGCAGCTGCGCCCAGTGGCCCCAGGTAAAGTAGGGAAAGGGAAATGATTGTTCAGTGTGTGACAGAGAAAGGAGGTGGTTGGGGGTATGGACTCAGGATTGGTTGGTTTGGATATGAATGACAGGTTCACTGCCAAAGTTGCTTCCTTTCTCTAGGAATTAACTAGCTCTGGGAGGGGCAGTCTCTCCCCAGCCAGCAAGCTCCGTTCCCCCCCACACCTTGACCCTGACCAAGATGTCAAACTCATAAAATACAGAAAATACAAAATAATGATGTTACACCCCTAAGTACCTGGGACTCCTCAATTTCTACCTCCTCACCACAGTTGAAGGACAAAATGGATTGAAAGAAACAAGCACCCCTGAATTCTAGGGACATTTCAGACTTGACAATCGCAGTTTAGTCTCATGTACTGTCTCATTTTTTCCCACTGGTGTATCATTTGTTCTTCTTGTCTCTCTGAGGAGTGTGCGACCTGAAGGGGTTCGTGACCAGGTCCTGATTGCTCTGCCAAATGCCATCTCAGGGTTTTAAATAACTTTCCTCTCTCTTAATCTCACTTTCCTCTTCTGTTACAAACGATGGGCTTGGACCCCATGATCTCGCAGTTCACTTCCAACACTAATGTCCCACGGCCTCCAGTACAGTGATAACCCCCCCCGCCCAGGGCTGGGGTCCTCTTCAGCAGGACTGGCAGCCACAGCAGGTGGTAGTATTGATGACTGAAAGCAAACAGGGATGCTCTGAGGTAAGGTGCCTATCAGGTAGGTAGGCAGGTGGATGTTTCCCAGGATGGCTCAGTGTTACACTTTGTAATCAGGGCTTAAAAAATAAGTAGAAGGAAAACAGCTCCTCGGGACTGGAAGACTTGGTTACTTCATCCCCTTCCTCCCCCTCCCTCCGCCACCTCTTTCTACTCCCACTCCCAAATAAACAAAAGGGTCATCTTCCCTGCACATGCATGCATGCGTGCGCACACACACACATACACACACACACACACAGTCCTCCCTAGATTTTTTTTTTCTGAAATATGTGGGGTGCATGAAATAGCAAATGCTGTCAGATCTCAAGTTGGGCAAATACAGAGACAGCATTTCCGTCTCATTGAAAAGTGGTTGTCAGAAATATGCCACTCACTCCAGGTCTCTAAGTGCTCTGTCAAGCTTTAACTTGATTAAAATTGAAAACCACATTGCTGGAAAACCAAATGCGAAATCGAAATCTCTTTACTTGCTCTTACATCCTGAAGCCTGGGCTTATGGATCATCCCCAGTTAATTTATGCCATCTTTGTGCCATACATTAATTTTGAATATATTTGTTGAAAATTTCCTGTAGCTTGCATTTATGGTTGTCAAAGGGGCTTTTATCTTGAAAAAATGGTGCTGGTTTTAATTACAATTCTAAATAGCTCCATAACCGTCGTGAACCCTGGATTTACATCATCTTTATGACAGCCGCGCCAATTCCTGCTTTATTGATTTTGTCATTTGCTTCATTACGGTTAACGCAAACCTTTTGTACAGACACAGTTCTGGGGCTGCGCTCTTCTCGGAGGGGTTCGTATAGACATCATGATGGAAAGAGACCCCCGCGCCCACCGCAGTGCTGACCGAAGGGAAACTCTGCTCAGGAAATTGTTCCAAAGTGGCTATCCATCACGCCCAAAGGAAATGTTATCTCTGCCTGGCCAACCCTCTCTCCTCTGCTCACGCGGGTTCCAACTTCTTCACTGTGGAGCCTGTCGGGTGGCGCTGCTCATGGCGGCCGGACTCCTGGGCTCGCCCCGCCCCAGGCCGCGTCTGTGCTCTGCCGAGAGACCACTCTGGGCAGCAGTCACCCCCTTTTACAAGTCACGTGCAAACCCTGAGCCCCCTGCACCCAGTCCAAGTGTATCGGGAGGCACGTGTGTTGTGTCCTCTGACGAGGTCCGTCCCCCGACGTGAGGGCCCAGGAATGGATGTGAGGGACCTAGGAGGAAAATGGAAACCTTGCATGGGCAAATTTGAAAAGGAATTTTTAAAGGGGAAAAAATGGAATTAGGGAGTTTGAGAAAGTGTTAAAAGACACACCCGTTTCTCTCCATCAGGCACAGGCTTGAGAAGGCTCTGGATGCCCGTCTGGGGAGGGAGCCGCTCAAGGGGACTCTGTGCACAGAGATGGAGGCACTGTCCGGGTGCAGAAAACAGCACTTTTGTCCTGGAAACGAGCATTTTCCCCCCTCAGGTCCAACCTCCAAGCGCCTCATGTTTCCCAAACCAGGGGCCCTGCGGAACTCACCTCTAGCTGGGATGTAAAACCAGCGTGGACTTGCCAGAAAGAGTAGTTCAAGTCCAAGGTCGTTTCTGAAGGGAGAGGGGCCCATTGCTAAGGGACTTCAGTGCAAACCTTAGGAAGTCCTGGAAGATGTCCTCCGCCCTTGTCCCTTGCAGGACTTCTTGGCAGATCACTCAGCTCGAGGCGTCGCCCGCAGGTGGCTTTCTCCCCCTCTGCACTCAGAGGCCCTGCTCCCCACGTCCCCACTCTCAGTCCGTGTCTCTAGCTGTAGCTTCCTGAGGCCGCTGTAAAAATTACCAAACGCTTTTCACAAGTCGTCGCTGTGACTAACGGAGGGAGAGAGGCACCATTTCTGACCAGAAAGAGGAGACAGCTCAGAGACAGGGAGGCAGAGCCACCTGACCCCCATTCCAATCCCATAACTGTCCAGAAGCTCCAGAGAGCTGGGCTGGTCTTACCCAAGAAATGCTGTGTGAGCCCTGGCTGGTGGCTCAGCTGTCGGAGCATCGTCCCAGGCACCAAAGGGTTGCAGGTTCAATCCCCGGTCAGGGTACATGCCTAGGTTGTGGGTTTAGTCCCAGGTCGGGATGTGAACGGGAGGCAACTGTCAATATTTCTCTCTTACATCGATGTCTCTCTCTCTCTCTAGCTCTATCTCTCCCTCTCCCTCTCTCTCTCTCTCTATCTCTCTATCTCCCCCCCCCCCCCCCCCGCTTTCTCTCTCTCTCTCCCTCTCTCAAATCAACAAACATAATTTTTTTTAAAGAACTGCTCCCTGAACCTCTACCTGACAGGCGCGGGCGAGGGTTCTGTGTATGGGGCGTTTCCGTGGAACAGTTTGGCAGCAGTTAATAGCACATTTCGTTCTTACTTGCGTTTTTTTGAAACTTACTGTTTAAACCCAAGATGCATCATAACGTCCGCATCCTCACTGTTCTCAACAGGGAGAAACTCCTGTTTGCGTTCTCAACATGCTGCCTTAAAAATAAATTCTGTCTATTGGGACAGTGCCTGTAACAGCCAGAAGGGAAACCCATCGTGTGTGTGAGGACTGGTGCTGGGCGGAAGCTCTGCAGCCCTGAAGGGAGGCCGGGGGCAGGGGCGACAGGAGAAATCACCTGTTTCACACCTTTGTTTTACTGAGGGGGGATTTTAGAACAGAGGGGCTAGGCACCAGCCCAGCAAGATCAAAGACCCTTGTCATTTGATTCCGAACAAACTGTTTTTATTTTTTCCACTAAACCACAGTGTCTCAGACAAAATGCCACTGCTGGCAAATGGGGAAAAGAGAGCCACTCGTTTCTTTTTCCCCAGCACCGTGCTTGCCCTCAGTGCTGAAGTGTGAGCCATGTCTTTATTTCCCTTTTCTGGAATCGGAAGCTGACTTCAGGCTTGATACAGCCATAAAAAGCAGCAACTGCAAGCCAGCAGCCGCGGCTCCAGACACGGAAGCCTGTCCCTGTCGCTAGAACTGACCTGTAACCTTGTCCCCAGGCGGGGACCAGCTCTGTGGGGCCCTTTCTCTGCTTTGTTCTTCTGGCCTCTTCCAGCTGCTTTGGATTTAGTCAGCTCAGTGAAACCAGTGTGACTGCTCCCAATGGCCCTGTGACAGTGTGAGAACTCGGAGCTGAGCAGTAGGGAAAATGATGCCCGACCCCCACTCACCCCACCCCTGCATTTTCACCTGGCCCTTCCCCAGGAGCCTTGCCCCTGGGCTCCCATAGCACCACCGGTGCCGGTGCCGGTGCCGAGGCCCACGCAGGGAGGCACTGCTGGTCAGACGCCTCTCACTGCCTCCAAGGTAACCCCAGCCTCCTTCTGAGCCTTCTCGGACTGGGAAACCCAAGAACCAACCTGAGGAAAGGCGAAAGGAAAATGAGGAAGTCAGCTTCTGAAATGCAGATCCGATCTACTGAGTCAGCTGTGCGCTACCTGCGGAGAGGACCCAGCAGCAGTGTGGAAAATACGGAGGGGTTATGGGGAAGTTCCAGAGCAAGTTGCGAAATGTCTCATCACCGGGATGTACCTCTAAAACTGATATAATACAGTATGTCAACTGTAATTGAAAAATAAAAAATGATTTTTTAAAAAGAGTGGCTAATCCTACAACAGTTTATATTTGACTTGGGAGTTAAGCAAGTGATTTTCCCCCCTTCCATCAATTTTACTGACTTCCTTCTCTTTGCTTTCTTTGCTTAAACCAGTTTTATTTTTTCCTGAGTGTGGATTGATTGGTAGTTTCCCCAAAGCAAGCTAGGAGAGTTTTAAAACTTGCTATAAATAATCCCCAAAAGTAGGTGCATTGGAGCCTGCCCAGTTTCTCCCCTCGTTCTTGTTGCTCTTCCAATGCCAAGATACAGCTTTCCCCACCAGACAGATCGGGGCTTGTAGCCTGAGGGTGCCTGGTGCGAGATCCTGCCAGGCTTCCCCGCCTGCCTTTGTCCTGGTGTCTCGGGGAAGTCACCCTCACAATGTGCCTGTCTCCTAAAGGTCCTCCTTGTCACGGAAAGAGTGAGCTCCCCTTTATCTTTTAGGTAAAATCAAGGTAACAGAATTCACCATTTTCAAGTGGGCCATTCAGTGGCCCTTAGTGTATTCACAGTGTTGGGCCACCACCATTTTCATCTAGAAGAAAAAGGGAACACCTGATCCTTAAGAAGTCGTCCCCATTCCCCCCTGGCTCCCTAGCAACTTCTAGCTTCTGTTTGCAAAGGTGACCTGGACATTTCACATGAGTGGGCTGATACAAGATGTGTCCTTTTGTGTCCGGCCCTCGCTCTTCGGTTCTTCACTGTGCCTTCAAGTTTCACTCATGTTGGAGCACGTGGCGGCATTTCACCCCTTTTTGTGACTGAATAATGCTCCATGTTAGGTGTGCACCATGATTTGTCCATCCATCCATCCATCCACCCACCCACCCGCTGACCGACTTCTGGGTTGTTGCTGCCTTTAGCTACTAAGAACAACGGTGCTGTGAACAGTTGTGTGCGAGTTTTGTTTGCATGCCTGTTGCAGCTCTCCAGGGTCTGTCCCTCACGGGAGAACTGTGGGGTCACCTGTGTGCTCCGTGTCGGACATTTGAGAACCAAATCATTTTCCACAGCCGCTGCCCTGCTCGACATCCCGCCAGCAGTGCGGGGTGGGGGGGGTGTAGCTGCCCTCGTGGGTGTAAGGGGCCTCACTGTGACCCCCTGAGTTTGTGGGGAGCACCTACCCTGTGCCAGGCACTGTGGGGCAAGTGCAGGCGGGAGCAAGGCTGATCTTGCCCCTGCTCCTCTGTTGCCAATGAGTCCAGGCATTCATTATTCATTAGAAATAATGGTACAGAAGAAGAAGCTGGCCTTTTTCAGGAGTGTTTCCACTCTGCGTGTGAGCTGAATAAAGTTTTTGGCGCTACCCATGTGCTGAGTTTTGATGTGCTTTTTCCAGCAGTTAATTGCAGGGACCTTGATATCCCCCTTACGCTGAGCTTACAAGACACACTGTAATTGGCTTCTGCTGCCACAAAGATACCTTTGAGTAATGCCTTGCGAATGGCCACTGACCCCACACATCCTGGTACACGACCTGGTTTGGGCTGCCCGGTTGATTCAGAAGCCATGGCTTGTACCTTTGGAAGACAGACCTGTGTCACCACAGGGGAAGGCCACGCCCCAGAAGGAGTGATAAAATCTGTGATGTTTGCCACTTGCCTAGAGAATAGAGAGCCATTTCCCTGGGCGTGCTTCTCGCCTGCTCAAGAAAGCACTGTGCGGTCCAGCTCAGTCAGAAAGCCACCCTTCATGTCCCAGTAGGTGACCAGTCACCTCCTTAGGGGGTAGGGTACATGCCTGCCCATCATCCCATCCACTGGAGCTCAAATCAGTCCGCTTCCCCCAGCGATCCTGGGAAAGTCAGGTGTCCCGGGAACCCAAGGGAATCTGATGGAGAACACAGGAGACAGTGAGGGAACACTGTGGAGTGTGCCGCCCTCACCTGCCACCTCCCGGGTAAGAATGCCTGCTAGCCAGTGAAATCAACGAGGTCCCAGTGCAAAGGCCAAGACAAAACCTTGACTTTCTTCACCAGCTTCTGCCCGGCCTCAGACAACTGAGTTAGACCACAAAGCAGTCACAGTATAGTGCACCCCCTTCGCACTTGGCCAGTCAGAGACAACTGGGATAACAAGGTGGGCAAGCCTCCGGGCTCCCGGGCCAGGAGCACCGGTTTGAGCCTGACTTTCTGATGTGTTTGTTAGCTGAATTCTCTTGATGGTGCTACACCACCTCTCTGAGCCTTGGTGTCCTCGTTTGTTTGAAACTAGCCCCACGGCTGGGAAATCAGTGTTTTAATGGAGGGATGGCTGAAGGGCCAGGCGGGTTTCCAGAGAGGAGTTCATTTTGCCTGAGTTTGTGCAGGAAGGTGTCATAGAGGATGTGGCCTCTGGGGAGGGACTTGCTGGCTGGGAAGGGATTCCCCAAACAGAGGAGGGGGCAGGACCAGCCTACATGAGTGAGGTGTCAAACGTGAGAGTACTCAGTGCATCCACGTGTTGCGTAGAGGGGTGTGGGGCAGCACCCTGCTGAGGGGTCCGAGTTGTTCACAGGGATGCAGCCTTGCTGGCAGTCCCTGTGCACATGCCAGGTCTGGGCTCGGAGCCCTTGGGGCCTCACGTGCCTTTTCTGTGAAATAGGGGTCAAGTTCATGGGAGCCGCCACTGAGATAAGGCCCTGAAGCTGCTCAGCTCAATACGTGGCCTAAAAATAGTAAATAGATACTACATGCAGTTATCATCGGGATTGTGTTGTTATAGTGTAGGGAGTCCCTGAAGGTTTATGTACCGATTAAGGAATGTTAGGATGAAGAAATTATACACCATAGGTCGGTGATGCAATGGCACTTAACTATTTTAGGTGCTCGGTACATTACTTGATTGGTAATTAATTGAAAATGACCACGAAGAAATGAGGTTAAATTCTGCAGTGGGAATTGTGAATATGGGCCCGTTAACATCATTCTCCCCGTAAGAGGAAAATTTGTATTTCGTGTAGGTTTTGGATGGCTTCTCATATTTCCGTCTCATATCAACTGGAGAAGTACAAAAAGCATGTGAGTCAGAACTGCTGCCCTCAGTTCAGACGGCATTTATTGAATACCGCAAATAATAGATTCTTTGGTCTGGGACAGAAGAAGAAGGGATAAAGGGATAGTCTCAAATCACGGAAAGATCTAAGTAAGATGAACAGGAACTTTTTCTTGAGCCTCTCATAAGAAACTGACCTCAGGCCACATCGTTTCCAAGCTGAAAGAGAATTTAGAGATTATGTAAGATGGATTCCTGTACTTAATATTATTTATCGCAAAGCAAAGAAAATTAAGTAATGCCACAAATACATTTTCAGAGTGCATACATTTCATTACCTTCATACTTAGAACTTCCTTTTGGGTTAAGTGTTACTATCTTCATCTCACAGGGGAAGGAACTGAGCCTTGGGGGTCTGGAGGGGGTCTTAGTTTGCTCAGGCTGCTGTAACGAAATGCCACAGACTGGGTAGCTCGTATGCAGCAGAAATTCATTCCTCACAGTTCTGGAGTCTGGGAAGTCCAAGATCAAGGCGCTGGCGGACTCTGGGTCTGCTGGGAGCCTCACTCCCAGAGGGCTGTCTTCTCACAGCCACATCACAGCGAAGGGGCCTCTTTTCCAAGGATGCTAAATCCCATTCATGGGGACTGGACCTTCATGACTCAATGACCTCCCAAAGGTGCCACTGCCTCCTAACATAATCACCTGGGGGGACAGGTTTCAACATATAAATTCGGGGGCGACACAAACATTTATCTTATAGAATTCTGCCCCTACCCCACCCCCCGTTCATGTTCTTCTCACACACGAATACACTCATTCCATCCCAATAGATCCAAACTCAGTCCAGCATCGACATAAAAGTCTCAAGTCCAAAGTGTCATCTACAGATCATCGAAATCAGCTATGGATGAGATTCGGGGTACATTCATTCTGGGCAAGACGGCTCTCCAGCTACCAACCTGTGCTTCTGAAACACAGTGGCGGGGCAGGCACAGGACGAGCACTCCCATTCCCAAAGGGAGAAACAGGAAAGGAGAAAGGAGTGGCCGGTCCCAAGCAAGCCCAAAATCTTAAGGCTCAAGAATGATCTCTTGCCCTGCCCTCCAGGACCACAGGGGCAGCTGTGAATCCCTTTGTTCACATGGCTACACATGTACAGGGGCGTAGCCGTCCGTTTTATAAACTGGGTAGCAAACATTGAGAGCCTCCAAAAGGTAAGTTTGGGTTGGAAATGTGAGTAAATTCAAGCAAGCCTCCCATCTCTATATGAGATCCGTGTGATGCTTATAAGGGCAAACAAAGCTCTTTGTGGTGTTGGGGGGCCCGTCGCTGCCTTCCTGGGACACATTGTCCACGCACAGTCAGGGAGAGCTCCGTGACTTCCGCCTAGCGTAGTGCCTGCCGCTTCTGGTCCCGTATGTGAGTGGAAAGCAGCATCCCGCCCGCCTGGGCTCCGATGCCTGCAGCTGCGTCAGCCTAGGAGGAAAGTCTCCGCTCCGGCTGCTGGTCATTCTCACGCGGCTGGGCTAGTTTATCTCTAGTTCCAGGGGGGAAATTCCTGAAACCTCCATGAGTGTGAACAATTTTATAAACTTACTACAGTTTGTGCTGGTTGGTTTAAGAAAAAAAAGTAAAAAACAGAGACATGGGAGATAAGTTTCAGGCCCATTAACAAAAGCACATTTCATCTTCCCCCCCCCCCCCTGTCTCTCTCACTCCTCTCTGTGCCAGGGAGGAACCCCAGGTGGTTATCACTCAAAAGTGTAACTAGGGAAACCAGAAACTGCCCCAATTACTATGGAGACAGCCTTTTATTTGTTTGGCCTCTTGAGTATTCATGACATCGTCAAGGCTTCAGAGTAAAACACAATACTTCTTACAAAGAAATGTTCGTTCCCAGTGAGGAAGGTAGAGAATGCACACTAGAACATTTCAGCCACGTTCAGGGCTCCCACCAGCCTAGTCATAGGTGTGTTTGCAAAGGGACAGCTTGTCCGTCTTACAGTGGAGGCATGAGGAGCCTCTGGGAGCTGACATAACTGCACACCAAGTAGGCGACTCATTGCAAGGTGTAGGGACACTGACGAAAGGGTGATGTGCTGAGAATCGATTTCCAGTGGGGTCAGTGCCAGGGGTATAAGGAGTGAACAAGCATCGCAGCTGGCCTGGGACTGATGAGTTTCCCAGGAGGTTTCTATGCTGAAACAGGGAAAGTTCCAGGCAAACTTTGGCAAGTTGGAAATCCCAGGTGCATATCCCTTTGGTCCTAATAACATATTCACACAAGAAAAAAATGGATTTTTAAGGCAAGCAAGCCTGGAAACCTTTTCCAAACACTAACCAAGTTTCCTTGGTCCCTTGGTCTAAAAGTTGCTGAGAAACAGATGAAACTCCCTCATTGTGAAAATGGAGTGTTTTCGTTTGATTTGCTTTTTGTTTGGTTGGTTTTATTGTTGTCGTTTTACTTTTTGAGAAATGTGAGAACTTTGTTTCAAATCGAAACTCGTCTCAATTAAATGGGAGCTCCGCTTCTTCCCAGCAACTCTCCTTCACACTGAACTGGTTCGCAGGGGTTCTGCCCCTGCATTTTCCGGCACGAGTCCAATTTGCCAAATCTCCCAAAAACCCAGAAACAACATTAACACAGAAGTGGAGTCACTGCTATTTCCCAGAGACGCGTAAAGCGCCCCTTTCTTCCCCAAGCTCCGGCGTGCCTCTTCAGGGCTAATCCATCGTCTGTGTTTGCACACGGCAGAGCTCACTTTTGAGCGTGTAGACTGGAGTGGGTGCGGTTATCCTCCTGCCGAGAAGTTGCAGCTATTGAGTAACATGCTACACACTGAGCGAAGGTATCACGGGAGCCGTGCGGCACAGTGTGCGTGACGGCGTGTGTCGAAATGGACCCCTGCTTCTGTGTTTAACTACGCCTATGCAGGATGTCCTGACCTGAGAGCTGAACTAACCCAGACTCTGTTCTTTACAAAGCAGGTTCGGTTGGTGGAAGCCTTTAGAATGGTAACCATCACTTGATTATCTGAGCGAACCTGTAAATGTGACTGCATACAGGTACATTAAATTTCAGCAGTCAGCAGTCACTTACTTATGATACTCATTTGCACTTACATGCATGTGTAGGGTGAGATCATATGTGATTATTATGTAGGAAAAATAGGCATAAAACCGTCAGTTCTAGAGACAGGAATCTTTGTGTCTGAATAAATAATTCATGAATCTGTAAACATATCTATATGCATGTGTTCCTGGGTCTGGTGGACAAGTGTGCCCAACATGCAAAATAATAAATTCACCTCTTTTTTTTGCTCATTTGCGATGTCATTTTAATGTGGAGTCACAGTAGCTCCTTAATGATGAGACTTAGTGACAATTCATTAGCAGACCGCGGCTCAGATCAAGTGTTTGATTTGCCCACGAAGTGTGACCAGGACTCAATTATGTGAAGTGCATGCATTTCTTTTGAACATCATTTTTTTTTCCTTTTGCTGGTTAAAATAACCTTGAGTTTTGTTTCTCTTTTCTTTTGAAGACCCCAGTCAGCAGCAGACAAATGTTTCTGTAATTTGTTCTTCAATGATTATTTTCTTTTTAGAATGTTAAACTGCCATAAAGAAAACAACTTCAGAATTGCTAGTAGGTTTCTTGTTTTCTGCTTAAAGGACAATTGGATAATGGGGGAGAAAAGAAATAGCATGTCAAGGCTACTTCGTGTTTTGTCTTCTGGCTCCTTTTAAAAAGAAAGCAGGACTTCCCCAGGTTTTTTTTTTTTTTTTTTAAATACTGTAACATTCTATTTCTCCTTGGCGTAGAAAAAGAAGTACACTTCAAATATGTTTGTGTAGGAACATATATATTTCATCAAAAACAAATCCACATTAGTTAAGTTTTTAGAGTTATCTTACACCTTTTAAGCTCATGGAGATGTAAAAACCGTAGGCGGTAACCTTTCAGATATTTTCAAAGGCTGTCTTACACTTCGTTCTCTCTCCCAGGTACCTAATACAGTGTGAACATCTAATAAGACTCAATGGCTCTTATGGGTTAATTAATTGTTGGATTCCGACTTGCTTTCAATTTCTATTCCAGCAAGGCTTCCCTTGTGAATTTCACGCAGAAGTCCTCCTACTTACTTTGTAGATTTTGTGTAGATCATTTTGCTCAGAAATGAGCAAAGGTGCTGAACCTTAGCTACCCTCTGGTTTAGCGTGAGGAGGACGGCAGGAGTCACTGGGAGAGAAACGCTGCCCCTGGATTTGGGGCCCAGAGCCATAGCACCCTGAGGCTGAGTTTAACCCTCCCTGGGCCTAGATGCCTGGGGACCCCAGAGCATCTGGACGAGAAGCCAACATCTGGATGGCGATGCCTGGTATGTAGAGCTTGCATGTGAATAACTAGTTGGAAATGCTATGTTCCTTTCAGATCTCCAAAGCCTGTTTCTGGAGATTTCTGTTTTCAAGGTATTTCTCCTGGGGCCTCAAATATATTGTTGAAATCATGGAATTTTCTTTCTTTCTTCTCTTCTGGTGGTTGGGAGATAGGTAGGTGCTCTTAATATTGTAACCATGTTTATTTTAAGCTCTTCTTTAAGGGTTTAGCTATAAACCCATACCATCTCTGGTATGGCTTGGTTGGGCGTCATCCCACAAAGCAAAAGGTCACCAGTTCAATTCCCAGTCAGGGCACCATGCCTGGGTTTGGTCCTCGGTCAGGGCATATTTGAGAGATCAGTGTTTCTCTCTCACATCAGTGTTTCTCTTCCTCTCTTTCCCTCTCCCTTCCCCTTTCTCTAAAAATAAACAAATAAAATCTTAAAAAAAGGATTTAGGTATACTTCAAATTTGTGAACCACAAAATCAGTGTATCCTGCCTCAATTATGAAATTCGAAATGTGACTGAGAGAGATGAATGATGCTAACAGCACGCTTACGACGGGGAGTTCTTACAAAAGCGCTCTCTCCCGCCTGCTGTTTGTAGAGTTTATTTTGAGTCCTTGCTCACGCTGGCTTTTCTTTCTGGCTTGTTTATATTCTCCGAGTACAAAGATGCCGTAGCCGGGAAGCTCCTCTCAGGGAGTCTGCCTTTCGTTCTTGTCTGAGGATTCCTTTCTAAATGGACTCCGGTATCATTTCAGCACTCACACTGTTTGCTGAAATCCAAGCTGCCCCGGGAAATTAGAGCAGTTAATTTAATAGCAAGAACGTTTTGGGGCTTCTGGGCTTATTCACGGGCAGGAGAGTATAAATCAAATAGAGGATTCTGTACAAAGCCGAGGACAATAGACGTTACCTCCAAAAAACAGCCAGCCTGCCCTCCATCCTCAGCCTTCCTGCTCCTCATTGTCACCCTGATCCCATAAAAATCTTGTTTTACTCCAAGTGCCCTCCCCAAATGCTCCCCAGCGTGGTGGTCAGGGCAGAAAGACAGCACCCCGCATGGTCATAGAGGGAACACTGGGTCACTGTGTATTTGTGGTCGTGCGGCCATAGGGTCGCAGCCGTGAACGTGGCTCCTGGCTCACAATGTTCCCATGGACTGTGGACCCAGCCCCGCCATGCTTCCAACAGAAGGACTCCCTCCGCAGCCACCGGGACCAGCTGTGCCGTCCCCAGCAGCGCACCAGGCATGGGCGTGGGTTATTTTGTGCGTTAAGAAGAAAGGATTCAGGAGCCATGTGACCTGCACTTCTCATTGCCGAGGGGAAATGGAGAGAGCACCGTCAGTCCTCCTAAGACGGCCGGGTGACCTGTGCCCGTTTCCGAAGTTCCCTTGAGCAGGCCCCTTGAGGAACAGTGTTTCGCTGTTTCGAGTGAGGTGGCTGGGGGCTGTTTTGGTGGGGTTTGGAGAGGATCATTGAAAAGGCACGATGCAGACCTCTGACCCAAGAGCTTAGAGCTCACATCTCCGTGGGCAGCCCCCATCCACCCCCAGAAACCAGCCGCTGCGTCGCGCGCTTTGGCCTTCACTCCGGAAGGTTCTGTGTGTTCAGCAGGGCTCCACTCCTGACATCCTCACAGAAACGCTGGTCTTGCCTTCACTTCGCCTCCCCTCTCCTGTGCTTCAGGACCAAGCTCTGTGTGTCTGAGATGTACCGTATTTTTCAGATTATAAGACACACGGGACCATAAGATACACCTAGGTTTTAGAGGAGGAAAATAGGGGAAAAAACATTTTGAAGCAAAAAAGGTGGTAAAATATTTAATAATATAAATAATATAATACTTCACCAATGTAAATGTAAACAGAACTCAGGCAAGCTACGTTCGGACTATAAGACGCACCCCATTTTTCTCCCAAATTTGGGGGGAGTGCATCTTATAGTCCAAAAAATACGGTACTTGAGAAAGAAAATCCTTGTCTGAACCAAGTGTGAATTTACTTTGTTTTAGGGACCTAGCTTATTTGCGGGAAATAACAGGGTTGATGGCAGGTAGCTGATGAGCTTTTTACGAATACTCACAGGCTTTGCGCCTGTGCCACGAGCTTGCACACTGGCTGGGAAGTGAAGTGACTTGGGTGTTTGTTTGCCCAACGGGACTCCCCAGGCCCCACTCCCTGAAGATGCGCATAAGGCTAGGTGGGTCTTGGGAACGAGTGTGCCGTCTGAGTCTGGGATGCTGTTTATCTGCGGTTAGAAGGAAAGGAGACTGTCTTGGTTATAATAAATAACTGTCTTCTAGAAAAGCACACTTACACGGAAATATTTTACATTTTGATACACTTTGTACGTTCTACATTGGTCTATAAAATGCACCCACAGAGATGCTTATATTAAAGCTCAGTTTTCCTGTTACTAATAAACAACTAGGCGTCAGCTAGTGCCACCCACCGAAAATATTTAAACATCATGTAATTGATGAGGCATTAGACACCCCCGCCTCTGGCCCCGCAATGGCCGGGTGCTCTCCGAGGCTCTCATCCCCACCACTGCAGCATCCTGGGTTGCAGGACCCCGATGGGACACTGGGCAGTGGATTTTTTAATCTTTTCACGTCTCCTTTTCCTACATCCTTTATAACCTCTTCCTACCACTTCATTTTTGTTCTCTTGATGTTCTCTTGAACAAAAATGGAGTTTCTCTTCTCCGCTGCAGATTGCATTCTTTCCATGTAAAATACGACGCCTTTGGAGCATCCTGTTTGGTTTCTAGTGCTCTCGAAAAGAGAAAGAAAAGAAAACTCTTCACATATCCATCAAATAAATAATACTCTAATGGCAGAGACCTCTTTAAAATGTCTGCACGAAAGTAGAAGCCCAAGCGGCCATCTCTACACCCTGCCCAGACTTCCCAATCCGATGATTTAGAGACTTTTCTACTTAAGAGGATGGTGCTGTTTTTGCCAAAATCAGCATGTTCGTGGAACAATTTCTCGGAGCCAAAAGCCGGCCCCGCTGATTTCTGCTTGCTGAGGTTTGGTGGCTGTGGCGTGGGGCAGGGGTTGTTGATTCATCGGCCCTTAAACTGATGACAAGTCTAGAAGCGAGGCAGCAGGACTAGGCTTCCGTCACTGGACCTCTGCAGGGAATCGCAGCCCCACACCCATGGGTAATCTATGGAGAGGACACTGAGTAAACACTGTAGGAGAGGCTGCAGGAGAATCAGCGATGGGGGAGCTCGGAGACTCCACGCGAGGAAGCATCTGCAGGAACTGTGAACTCTGCATGTAGAACTCATGAACCTGCAGTGCTGCTGCTTCCGGAGATACCCGTTTGCTGTTCACTTTTCCATTTTAACTATGTAGTATCTTGTACCGCGAGCATCTTTTGGGAAGATCCCACTCCTCCTAACACCACAGCAGAGCCCATCTGTGTGAGGAGGCACTGATCACTCTCACTGCACATGTCTCACTCCTGTCCATTTACACAACCCTGCATCTGTACAGTTTTCAGTGATAACAACACTTTAATTTTAGCTCTGCCTGTAGCAGACTATGAAACGCTCTGTGAGGGTGACCCAGTGTCTCTCTGACACCCATTTTGCAGAGAGTGGTCTTGGGACAGATGAGCGCAAGTTACAAATGTAAATTCCAGCACCAGGCGGTCTTTTCACCTGAAAGGGGCTGATTTTTTTTTCCCCCTGAGACAAAGGAAAGGAAAAAAGAGTCTATGAGGAAGTTCTTTGGTATAGCCACTTCTCTCGGCCAGCCGCCCCCCCACCCTCCAAAGACCATGCTGTGTTCTATGCACAAAATGCAAAATCATAACCATTTTCCGTATAACATCTTTTTTAGAAATCAAATGCGTCATATATAATATACGACGTTTAAGTTGGAATGCAGTCCTGGTAAACATCCTGACTTACACACCGGATGTATTTTGATTGGGAGATAACAGCATCTATTTGTTATCTCTCAACTAAAATGCCTCCGTCCCCAACGAGACTGCATACTAGTCAAGGCATCTTTCTAAAAGACATTATTTTCATGCTCAGAAGATGGAAAGGGAAATAAAAACGGAGTTCTGAAATAGGTGCATCTAATTCTCCCCAATTTAGATGTAAGTGGTACATCTTTAAGGCAATAACAATATTCCTTTTCTCTAACCACCCCCCCAATCAGGAACGCTTCCATCAATGGATTTCTTTAGCGTTGATGATGGTTGGTGCAGTTTGAGGGAATCTGTATTTAGCCAGAAAAAGCTTCAGTAGAATGACCTGCCAGATGGGCCCCTAGCAAAGCACAGAGGCATCAAACCACCACAGACATTTGGTGCTTAGAATAATAAAAAGACTATAAAATTAGATTAGTTGAGTCTAATTTGGAATTGGTATATTCCCCATGCACCCTCGCCGCTCTTGGGCAGATCAAGCCTTGAGATTTAGCACTGTGTCAGAAGACTGCAACTTCCAGTAAAGGGAGCCCGGCGCGGGGGAAAGGGAAGAAAGCATGCTGGGAGGTCTCGGAGGGCAGCGCAGTGACCTCCAATGATTTACAGGCCTTTAGCTTAATGAAATTGTTTCAGTGACATGACGGTAAGAGCTCGTAATGGATTGGATGCCCTAATGTAATGAAATTACTCCCTTCTGCCTAAAAAAAAAAATGCGCAATTAATATTTACTGAGACCTGACAGCGTTCGGTGCGCTCGTCTGTGTAGTTCTCTCAGACAGTCAGAGAGGAGAGACGGAGCAGCGTGGCAGACAGGCTGGCTCTGCGGGAGCTCCTGGCGGGGACGAGCAGAGCCTGCAAGGGGTGGAGGGACCGGCGCTCCGGTGACCGGGGACGCCCGGCCGGCCGCCCGCTCCGCGGCGCTGCCCCCGCTCCGCCTTTCACGCTCTCCCCTTGCTTTTCCACAGGCAACTGGACAACAACCACATCAGCTGCATTGAAGATGGAGCCTTCCGAGCGCTGCGCGATCTGGAGATCCTGTGAGTTGATTTTGCGGTCGCTGCCGTGTGAGCGTGTGCGCGCGAGGAGGCGAGAGGGGGAGTGTGTGTGCAGGGGGTTCCGTGCCGGTGCATTTCTGGGTCTGCTGCTGCAGTGCTAGGAAAATCGGGGACCGGGGGACGCCTCCGGCTCACTCACCTTGTCCAAAGTGTTTGCAGGCAGCAAAGTGTGATTTCTCACCTCCGGCAAACTGGGGCTTCTGCTAATTAAGTCTCAGTTGAGCCCTTCCTTTCCCCCCCGCGGTGCTCCCACCGCGTTTGTTGCTGGGCAAAACAGATGGACCGGACCGGAGTAGCCCCCCAGCACCTGCCTGTGCATTCAGGGGGGTCTGTCTGCCTGTGGGCATGCAGGGGACGGGGTTCAGCTCTGGGAGACCAGAGAGGGTGGCAGCACCAGCGGTCAGTGGAGAATCACCCAGAATCAGAAAGGGACCTTGGCACAGGACTAGGGGATGCCAGACAGCCGGGTGAAGCCCAGTCACTGCGTGGCTCCTGGGTTCTGACCTCAGGTTTCGGTCCCAAGTTTAGGCAGTAACCTCCAAGTGGTGGGGGTGGGGCAGCACGAGAGGAAGTGGACCCCCTCAGGACCCCACTCCCTGTACCCTATCAGGGAGCTGCCTTTCCGTGCTTGGGGTTTTCAAACCAGTCTAGCTAAGGAAACACGGCTGCCAGGGGGAAAGTCAGCTAGGAGTCATCTGGGGGTCATTCAAACTAAAGTGGAATTGTGTAAGAAAACATTTGGATGGGTCTCACCCCAAGCTACACTTCTCACTGCCCCCGATGTGGGGAAAGCTGGAGAGGAGGGCAGTCAGGGGGCAGCCCTTGCATCAGGAGACGCCGGGTTCCGTCCTCACTCAGCTCCTAATTAGCTGTGTGACCTTGGGCAAGTCCCTTCTGCGCTCGGAGCCGAAGTTTTCTCATTTGGAAAATGAAGGGGTTGGCTGCCATGTCTTGGGGGTAACTTCTTTCCTAGTGCTATAATTGCTTGGTTCTAAAAAATGCTTCTGATGGTACAGTTCCATCTAGTGAATGATAGGTGTGGGGTTTGTTGAGCATCCCCCTGAAAATAAAAAATTACATAGTCACCAGGTCGCATATCTCTGACTTCCAGAAGAATGAGTAAATGTCAAACAAATAAATGAATGTCCCTTTGCACATAAAAGAAGGAGTAGAAGGGCTTCCTTTCGCCTTCCTTTCCACCCGGCCCCACCGACAGTAGCGCCAGGTTGGAGAGATCCTCTCCAGGTTGCACGAGAGGAAGGTGATTCCAAGAGGAATCACGGGAAACGAACTGGGATGCTGATGCTGCAAGCTGCCGGAAATCTGATGACAGCCAAGGATTCCCGGCACAGAAGAGACAGGACCCACAGCCAGGGAGGTTAGAGTGTCATTCCTAAGATGGATAGTCTCTCCTCGCCCAAACTCTGACCCGGAACCGGCCACAAATGCACATCTGCTGGGGAGAGGGTGCCAGCCCAAATTTAGTAACCTAGGACTTCTCTTATCAAGAGGCTGGAGCTGAGAGGGGTAGGCACGGTTTTCCCTGCCTACCAAACAGGCCTTTGTGGGAAGGGCTGCGAGGAGATTGCCACCCTATTCTCGGGAAGGATGAGAAAATTCCTTGGGAAGAAACCAGGGAATGGAAAGTCACCAGCCGCCAGGAAGCCACGGGGAGGACCCGACAGCCTGCACCTTAGTTCTCTCTTCTAGGCTTGGCGGTGTCTTGCCTCCCCAGGAAGGCTGTCTGCGGAGAGGAAAAGGGCTTTGCAGTCAGACACACCAGGGCGTGGGACCCCGGATGCGGTGGGACTTTGGCCAAAGGACTCAACCTCTCTGAGTCTGTTTCCTTAACATCAAGAAGCAGTGCCTTATACGCTTCATAAGAGAGGCTCGCCACATGGTGTCTCTTCCACTTCCCTCACGGTCTCGCTCCCACGCCCCCACCCCCATTAAAGCCCTGTCCAGGACAGCACTGGACTCCTCAAAAAAGTTGGTATCCGGTGCTCTCGGTCTCTCAGACTCGAGGCTCACAAACCTGTGATAGAAAAAAAGAGTTTCCGTTCTCCATCATCGCAAAGAGCCTCCAGGATCTGATTAGTTTATCTTCTCAATTCCAAACAAAGCCAGATCAATAGCTTTGTTTCAGAGGCGCGCTCATTTGACTTCACATGGCTAAGTACTTAAAATTAATCATAATCCGTTATTCCATGGGTTTTAATTTCCAGCAGAGGCACATAGCTCTGGGACCACCCATCTTAATGGTGAGCCGTTCTGAAATCGGCTAGAACTGACATCTCCATTTAAGGAAGCTCCCCTCCCACTCCAGACTTTCCAAATCTCATCTGCACATCGACATTTTATAACACTGCTCTGTAACCACAACGTGGGCACCATAAAAAATCTTGACAATAAAATAAATAGGAACTAAGGGAGTGCATTGTATGTTAACTTAATAAATTCCTCCGAGAGCTTCCGAGAGAGAGAGAAAGGAGTTCAACACCCTTTCCCCAGAAAGGTCGTCTTTAAGCACCTAAAGCTTTGAAAGGCTGCAAGTTAAGAAGACAAAACATAATATTTCAGGTGTCTTTTCTCTCTGATATTATGCAGCATGAAGGACAGAATAAGGGAAGACTCATGATGACCTCAGGGAAACTCTCTCAAAATTAATTTAAGGACAGTTTGTCACCCCTTAAACAACACGGGCATTAGGGGTGCTGACCCCCACACAGTAAAAAATCTGCATGTGATGTTTGACTCCCCCAAAACTTAAATTGTCCCTCAGCGTCCATAGGAGATTGGTTCCAGGACTCCCCACAGATACCCAAATCCGCAGATGCTCAGGTCTGCTGTATAAAGTCGCGTAGGTCAAGGGCATAGAGTTGACTCTTCCCATCCGCAGACTCCCAGCCTCAGGTAGAAAACAGTCCGGGCGTCTAGTGAGAAAACAAACCCATGCGTGACGGGGCCTGCGCAGTTCAAACCCATGCTGTCCCAGGGGCGACTGTGGTAGCGGGAGTGCTTCGCGTGGGGTTACCCCGTGATTTCATCTTTTCTGTGCATGGAAACGCCATTAAGCCTCTTTCCCTCGCTACTGAGGTCAGTTGTACTGGTTCCATTGCAGGGGAACTTAGGAGGTAAGTTGGCAGGAACCACTCGCTCACAGTGAGGAGAGCAGAAACAGTAAAAGGTTGGAAAAGACTGAAATCTGCCCCCTCGACCTCATTTCTGGCTTATGCCCCGTGGGGCATATCCCGCGCAGTGGGTGGTAGACAAAGGAGGGAGTCACCGCTGCCTCTTTTCCGGTGGCCCTGAACGGGATGAAGGAGAAAAGCAGAGGAAGGTGAATCGTCCCAAGGCCCCAAGCTGCCACCGGGGAGGAGTCCCAATGCAGTGAGAATAACCAGCCTTTGGGCAGCGGCCAGTCCCGACACTGTAGCCAGGGCTTTTATCTGTGCGTCCCCACGGCCAGGCCGTGACACCGCTGTTCTCGTTGCCCCCGTTGTGCAGAGGAGTGACCCATGTCAGAGAGGCCGAGCAGCTGCTTGACTAGCGCCATCACCCGCCCTTCCGGGCCGCCTTCCTGAGCTGCAAGGCCGAGGCTCTCGTGCAGTCGGCTCCCCGGAAGCCTGGCCACCGCGCGCCATGGGGTGGTGTGAATTGTCCCCAAGAGCTGGGCTAGGCAGGCTACCAGTGACTCCAGGTCCCGCCAAGGAGGACATCAGCGCCCTCCACAAGCCTGTGGCCTTGTCATTCCCTTCACCCAGTTTAGGGTCCCCCACAAAGTCAAACGTAAATCAAACTCACAAGGGACAGAAAATAATCCCTCTTTTTCACTGACTTACACTCTAGTCCCGGAGACAATTCACTCTCATTTCTGATCGTCACCAATTGACTTTGGCACTCAGCGAGTTGGGGGTTCCATTCTCCAGACATCCCCAAAATACAGGCCCAACGTCCTGTACGGCACTCAAGTTTCTTAACTAAGGGACGTCGTTTACTGTGGGTCACAATCCCTCCTGTTACCCAGATCGTCACCCTTTCACTTCCACGTGTTGCATTCCTTTGGTGATTCACGTACTAGGTTTTCTCTAAGCGAGGCGTGCTTATCCGCGGTTGAGTATGCCAGGACTGCATTTCCAGCCCCATCCGGTCAGGGATCGGTGGTGGTGATGCTCCGAGCCAGGCGTTTCTGGTCCCTGCCAGCTGGATTGATGATGGGCAGACAATTCACCAATTATACCAGGCTCCTCCCTGCCCCACATGCCATCCCAGGTCAGAAAAATGTTTAGTGAAAAAGAAACCAGTAGGAGTATGGACGAATGAAACAAAAATGAGAAAATCTAATTAATAAGGTAGTTTATTTTTTTCAGTAGTGCTGTAGAAGGAAAAAAGATTTTCAGACATTTTCTCCTGACTACATACAGCAAACAGGAGCTCGGTAGATGCGCCGCCAAAGACGTCATCCCCAGGAGGTCAGGGAGGCGCCCGGAAAGTGTCTCATCTCCCAGCGCGTGGTCTGCCTCGGGCAGGTCACTGGTACCGACCGAACCACCCGCAGAGAGCCAGTGTGCACTGTTGCGAAGGCCTTGCTCCCATTTATGTCACTTGCCGGCTTTGGAAATGCGGCGACATTGGTATAGCCTGGCCCTGGAAGGACCTCAGTGTCCACAGGACGCCCTCCTATGGTTGGGATAAGGCACAGAGGCCAAGGGCAGGGCAGGGCCAGGGCTAGAGTGGGACCCGCGCCTCTCGACATTTTGCACCTCGGTCACCCCACTTCCCACACCCCAGTCCCGACCCTGACTAGGAGACACCAAGGGCAACAGGAAGTTGGTGACAGCAAGGAGACTAGACCCAGGGCCCCCAGGCCCTGATCCCATGCTCTTTGCCCACACTGGGCAACCCCATGCCATTGGGCTCCTCAGGAGAAACCCCTTGTCGCACTGCAGTGGTCCTTTCCCCACCCGCTGTCACGTGTCCCGCGTTATTCAGGGACGGAGAGGGCACACTCGAGTCCTGGTCCTGCTTCCAGCTCTCCCGGAACCAGGGGCTATGAACCAGACCACAGGCCACGTAGCACCCCCAGACGAGCTTTCCTTAATCCCATAAAATGTTTTCTAAAAATTGAGATTGGCATTTCATATTTAAAACTTACAATATTTTTCATGAAAATGCAGCTCTGGATTTGTAGCAGACCAGAAGCATTGGCAGCCCTGGGCCACATTCTTTCTGTACCGTGGTCAGTGGTGGCCACAGTACACACAGCCTCCCCACACGAGGTGTGTGAGGCCACTCTCCCACTGGCCACTAGCATAGTGCCTCACGCCAGGCACGGGGGAGCTCTAAGTGAGCAG
Organism: Micronycteris hirsuta; assembly: GCA_004026765.1. Lineage (NCBI taxonomy): Eukaryota > Metazoa > Chordata > Mammalia > Chiroptera > Phyllostomidae > Micronycteris > Micronycteris hirsuta. Next base: position 56,900 of record PVJI01006576.1, on the reverse strand, counting down.
GCGGGTGCCCTGTCGGAGCAGCCCCTCTAAGCCGGAGCTCACCAGAGTTGCTGAACGGGCAGGTACAAACAGAGCTAAGGGACGTGGGGCCCGGGACTCCCAGACTGAGCGAGCAGAAACCTCTCATGCCCCGTCTTCTGGGAAGTTCCTCCCAAGAGTTGAACTAGCCTCCATATTCCCTTTGATTGTAAAGCAGTTGTAACTGAGTGCATGCAAATAATGAGAAATAGGAGGTGAGCGCCCACCCGCCCAGTTTCCTGTTCCCCAGACCCCTGCGTCAACCAGCGTACCAAGCTCCCTCCCAGCCCGCGTTCAGAGGAGATCCAGGAGTGAAAGCAGAGGTGGGAAACAATCAGACTTTTAGGGTAGTTCTAATTCATCAGCATTCAGGCAGGTACGAGGCGGCCTGACCCTGAGCCCCACTTGCAAACACAGAAGAATGGAGGAGAGAGTTCTTTGCTCGTGTAAAAGGCAGTGAAAAGAAACAGACACCAGCCCTGATACCCATGGCTGAGGGGTGCGGGCCCTGGGTGTAGGACATTCGTAGAGTTTGTTGGTCCAGCTCAGGAAACCTAGAGCTCAGTGCAGGTGGCCGTCTGTTCTCTGCTTCAACCGAGCTTCCTCTGGATGCGAACTGGATGCTCTGATTAACAATAATAATAGTGTGTTCTATGCCATAGTCCTCCCTTATCCACAGGGGATATGTCCTCAGTTTAATTTATAAATTAGGCGTAGTAGGAGATTCACAGTAACTAATAACGACTAGAACAATTATAGCAATGGACTGTGATAAAAGTTCTGTGAAAGCAGTCCCCTGTTTCAGGGACCCCTTGCTGGAGTCTTCCTTTGGGTGTGGTGCTCTCTGGAGCGACACGCCGCCGTCGGCCAGCGCGCGTTTTCCCTTCGCATCTTCCACCCCAAAATTTTATGCCTTTTCCGTCGTAACTGAGCACTTCCCACTCACTGTGGTTGTAACGTTTGCAGTTTCAGGTGTGACAGCAAAACTAGCACCGATTTCTTTTTCCTCCTTCACAATTTCACAGATAAAGGTTTCCTTCTTACTATAGATTTCAGCAATATCAGGACATGATTTTTTTTTCCTTATGAAGTCGAGAACTTTCACCTTTTCGCTTTTAGGAAACACTTTCAGCTTCTCTTCTGCGTATGCGCATTGCCAGCATCACCAGTCTTGCACTTTCGGGACATTATTACTTAAGAGAAGGGGACTCGCACAGAAGCTCTGTGATACGGCAGTCGGCCTGACAACCCAGACAGCTACTGACTGGCGTTCGGGCAGCGTATACGGCACAGAGGCACTGGCACAGGGATGACTCGCGTCCTGGGTGGGGCGGAGCGGGGCGGGGTGAGATGGCATCACGCTACCCAGAGCAGGGCGCCGTTTCAAACCCGTGAGTTGTTTACCGTACCGTTTACTTCTGGAATTCTCCATTTAACATCTTTGGACCACAGTTGACCACGGGTCACAAACCGCAGAAGGAAAACTGGATAAGGGGAGGGACTACTGTAATGCAACGATATTAAGTAATTACTGGTACCGTCATTATACGTATTATGACTTTCCTAGCCTCCACTTTTTTGCATGTGCTATCTCCTAAGCACCGTGCTATCAGGATGCAGCATTTTGTATAAGTCCTCAGCAGAGCCTTACGAGATGGATCTTATTCATCTCCTCATTTTGCCCATGAGGAACCTGAAGCCGAGAGATGTGGAGCGACTTGCCCAGAGTGACACTGGCGAGCACCAAAGGACTGCTTTTCCAGGGTCACCTCCAGCTCTGCCTGATCCCTGAACCCCTGCACCTAACTGCTGCATTAAAAAAAATTAAAATTAAAAAATTTATTTCAAAATACGCGCCAGAGAAACAGTCATGTGCATCAGTGTGATTACCGGCTATAATAAATGCCCAGAGTAATCAGGACGGATAGGTTTTCTTTTCGAAAAGTTGACCCAGGGGGCACTCATCTAAACCTATGACTTGGACTTAATCAGCATCACCTCCAAGTCCACAAAACTACCTCAGACCTGGAGGTACGAGGCCAGGGTTGAGCTTGGAGGAGCATCAGAGTCTTCCTATAGGACCGGCTGCCAATCCAGCTTCGCCAAACTGGGTGGCTTGGGGCTCATTTCCTTATTGTCATGTAGACACTGTGGTATCAACCCCTTGGGGTAGTTATGTGTCTCTGGCAAGTCGCAGATGCCCAGCTAGGCCTCTCGTAACGATTGACATTGAAGAACCACTTCCACTGCCCTTTCTCCAGGACCTCACACAAGCCTGGCGTACAGTAGGTAGTCAAAGTGCAGGGAACCAAGCCAAGTTGAAATTCATTAACTGAGTGGAACCCCACCTCACCCCCGTCCCTAGATGTTCTGTTGTGTCTTGGTCCTGAATAGAACGAGGTTAAAGTTGTCCCAGAATTATTTTAAATATTGAACAATGAAGTATTTCACTGAAACAGCACATTTCTCATACGTATTACCTTTGGGTTTTTTATTCCTCCAGCTCAATGTGATTTTCTTTTCCTTATTACACAATGAACAAAATTAGAACCTCGGTGAAAACTGGTGTTTTCAAACAGACAAGACTCATTTTCATTTATTTACAAAATGTTTCACCTGGGTTTCTCTGGGAGATTCAGTTTACTTCTTAGCAGACTCTGGAATCAGAGCGTCTCTTCAGTCATGACGTAGATTTGAAATAGACCTGTCTGTCAAGGCTTAATGAAAGTCTTAAAAACATCTTCAGAATATGACTTTTTGGTGTCGTGCTGCAAATTGTGACTTGTTCAGGCGATCGGGATGAAAACTGAACATTGTAGAAAACACCAAGAATGCGCCTTCTGCCCCCAGAACACCGGGAAAGAAACTGGCTTCCCTAGAGAGGCCCACCGGTACCCCCCACTTCATAGTCCCCCAGACTCGAAATTTGATTGAGGCATGTTCTTGAAACGACTAGCTTGGTTTTGAGAATATCAGCTTAAGGGAAAAGTGAACATTTTTTTTAATGAAGATCTTTTTTATTCCCATTTAAATAAGCATTCCTGTAACAGTTTGGGTAACTAGGATCGGGGGGATCTGGTGGTTTCCGTTGGAGTTCCTTTTCCTGTTAACCAAAGGCTAGTTTAGTCTCGAAATTGAAATGTGCCGTGTGCGCCCCGGGGTGAAGAGGCTGTGGCAGAGATCACTGAGTTGTTCCTCACCAGCAGAGGGTCTTGAACGGGTAGGGCTCCCCTTGTCACCCTCTCCCGCCAGCGGCGCTTAGGTGGAGTCAGGCAACGGACGTCCCAGGGGCCACGGGCTCCAGCCACCAGGTTTCTGGGCCGAAATTCTGACTTGACAAACTAGACCAGGGAGCAGCCTTTTGGTTTGCTTTGTCCCACCTAAAACAAAGTGGAAAACCAGCTCTGAGTCTTTGCAAAAAGATTCCAGAAGGTTTTCTCTCAGGGGCAAGAAAAGGAAGCCAGTGGGGAAAGGCCGCCAGAGCCGTGTGGGGATGAGTTTGTGCCCAGAACAGAGCTTCTGCACTGGCCTCTGGCCTCTCTCCACCCCCAGCCACCAGCTTCAGTGCCCAGCGTGTAAGCACGCTCCGTGGGTATCTCGCTCCTGAGCAGCGACGTAGGGAATACGATGCTGCTTCTCCACGGTCACACCTGGAATCGCAGACAAGCTCCAGAGAGGCCACTCGCCTTCCACTCATCACTGACTCAGAGGACCCCCAACTGTTGGCCCATGGGGTGAATGGAACATGTAGATGTGGGATTTGATTTTGTTTTTTTGGTTGTTCTTTTGCTTTAGTCTTCCCAGTGTTTAAAAAAAATAGAATTAGTTCCAGTGCTTAAAACTCCAGTGATTTTATTTAAAAGTGTGTAAGTTCAACTTTCCGTGAACACCTAGAAGCTGCAGCCCGCAGGTGCCGTGGCGGTCGGGGGAAGGGCCTTCCCGCGAGGAAGGCGGCACTGCGTACCTGTGCCGTCCGCTACCACAGCCGCGAGCCGCGTGTGCCCCTGGAGCGCTTGAAATGTGGCTAGTGCAAAGGAGAAACTGATTTTTTCGCCTTACTTCATTTTAACTGATTTAAATGTAAATGGCCACCTTCTTGCACAGTGCAGGTTTAGAGCTGAGCAGTAGGCACCCCATTTGGGCTGCTCGCAGCTTTGAGTCTGGCCAGATGTCCTGTCTGTATACAGATCTGGGCATCCACAGTCACCCCGCCACCCCACCCCCACTGATGTCTGGAAAACTGTCCCCGTTTCATAAGCGCTGTGTGAGAGCCACACCAGCCCAGCAGAAATGGTGGAGGGGAATGCAGAGGTCCGCTGACCCCAGCACTTCCTTTTAAGAGAAAGAAACTCCCCAGAAAGGTGAGGAGACGTGCCCACAGACTTTCTCCAGCGCTCTTAAGCGGCCGTCTACCTTCCCCTATATAAGCAGAAAGGAAACAGAAATTAATGAAGCTGCCTCTCTGCCCTGCCGTCCCATCACCCCTTGATCTCCAGCACTTGGCCAGAGGCAACATTTTGCACTCAGCATAGGGCCACACCCTCCCTCCCTAGGGCCTTCCCATCATGCAGCCACTGCTTGGGGGCTGACCACCCAGCACCCCCATAGGTTGCCGTCTAGTAGAGAACAATCTGGAAAGAGATGGGCTTCCACATCATTGACCTCGGCTACCAGTGGTGACCAGAGTCCAGTGAGTAAACACTGGGGGCACCTGCCCGTCTTCGAGCCCCAATAGCTCAAGGAGTGAGGGGTAGCCCGGTCCCCGAGAGAGTCTCCCTTACAAATATCCGAGCAGGACTTCTCTGGCATTTGAGCCCAGGGCTGCGCCTCCGCACCTTGTGCAGTTTTCTGCTAACAGGTCTGAAGTGGCTCAGTTCCAAACGATACCCGAGAAACCCAGTTTTACCCCGTAAACAGAGACTTCTTTGGGGCTCTTCACTCTCAAGTAATGCTAAGTGGGGAAAGAGAGTGTAGAATACTTTCAACCATTGAAGGACAGTCCATTGGAATGTGGGGTGTCTCAGCGAGTGACCACCCCTCGGGAGGTGCAGTGTGTCACCATAATGCAGTCGAAGTTCTTTGACCATGAGCATACAGTGGGGCCTCGGTTCTCGAACTGCATCCATTCCAGAAAATTGTTTGAGGGTGATGTATTCAAAAACAAATCTCCTGTCGCTTTAGAGACATGTTGACGGGTCACACAGGTATCCGCACGAAAGCATCGTTGGGCAGAGAATTGACCCCCAGGGTTTCGTTAGAAAAGCCGAGACGTTTTTTCCATGAATAACTTGGTTGAGAACCAAGACATTCAAGAACCGAGACTGGACTGTATATGCTGAACGTATACTTGGTACATCTATATCATGTGATATATGTGTGTCGAATGTATATATATCTGCTTTACATCATCAAATTAATCTGTTTGGTTTAGAGACCAAAACCTGGCTCCTGTGGGCCAGATTCTGCCCCCGGGTGTGTTTCATCTGTGACTTTTGTTCCTTAAGGTTCACCTGCATTAAAAAAGCAGGAGGCTTCACATAAAATGTCTAGACGTCTGACTTTCTCTTTTTAGAAAAAGGGAACAACGGGCAGCATTGCACCCACGTCCCAGCACAGGACGGCCCTCCGACACGGGAGGGGCGATCGGGTAGCAGAGTTGTGTTGACCACCACCTGTGCAGCCCACTTACTCACCCAGATGTCACGCCGCGCTCCCGTGGGCAGTCGAGTTCGTCCTCCCGGGTCAGCCCCGAAGGCTGTTCGGAGTGGAAATGTGTTTTTATCAAAAGATGGAAAAAGTATGACCCTTCGCATTTTGAAACTCCTTGGTATATATTCACCAAGAGGTCCTACGAGCCAAATGCGAGGCTTAGCCCTGCCTCAGGGCGCAAAACAGGCGTGTGCTCTGTCCTCCCTTAGTGCACACCTTGCTGAGCATTCCAACACTTTCCCCTCCCTCCTGCCTTACCGGGCCAGACATCAGGCTCAGCTGAGGTAGAAATTGTCTCTTTCTCCCCCTCAACTACAAACTCAACGTCCGGTTGTGTACGATGGAGGTTGTTCTTTCATCCACAGCCCATTGAAGACATCTGCGCACGCTGGAAGCTGTCTGGTTTCTAAACAGTGTGGCAGACGAGATTGGTCGTCCAGGCTCCCAGTGTGGAGGCGGTGACGTAGAATTAGGACACTGAGCCCCGCTCATCCGCGTTGTCATGTAAGGGACATTTTACAGTTAGGGTGGACCTGGGAGGCAGTTGAATCATTCCGAATCACCACCAGGCATTATCTGTGATGTCCCCGATGCCTGACTAAGGGGTTCTTCAGGATCTGGGGGCCAAACACGCGGAAGCACTTGGGCGAAGACTCACACTGCCGGCCTCTGGTGGAGCAGTGTCAAGACTGGAAAAGTCGCCTTTCCCTTCCGGTCTTCCATCTTTTACATTTATTTGGGAGGCATCTTTTCTTGCCGTTCTTTGACACCGGGCCTCCGCCGGATGGCACGAGATGAGTTTCTGTCTGTTGCAACATGAATATGTAATGAAGGAAGGACCAAAGACAAGCCCTTCTGCTAAGGAATCCATATCATCAAAGGCCCAAATTGGCAGCTGATTGTTTTTATTTATTTCTGTGGATTTTACAAGACACCTGGAGACCATTTAAAACGTTACTTGGCGGTGAGAGCTCTGTTTAAAAATAATGCTCACCCCGGTGCCAAATCACTTTGGAGTCGGGTACAAATATTGAGACAAAAACCCCAGCTGTTATTGCTTTGGCTGCTAATTTGAGGTGTCAAATGAGAGGCCGACTGCTATACGTCAGTGAATAAGGCCCCTTGTGAGATCATTATGTTTTCTAACAGTGGAGAGTAATGGGCTAATCAGTGCAGCATCAGTTGTTTTCATTATATGCCCACACAATGGTTATGAGCTTTAATTTAAACGGTCCGCGGGGAGATCAAGGAAATGAGTAATGTGCAGCACCCAGGATAGTCCAGGGGAGCAGGTACCATAGGAGAGGTGGCTTCCCGCCCTCTTCTCCTCTCTTGCCGTCCGTGGCTCATTCCTCCTGCCTCTTGGCCCTCAGAGACTCACTGTCTGCTCCAAATGGGCAGGAGATGAGCTTTGCTTAAGGAGATCCGTGCTCTTGGTTCTTCTCGGTACTCCTAAAACTCCCAATCAACCAAGTTAACAGTGCGGGTGGCTTTGGGCAATACGTAGACTTGTTAGCCAAACCTTGACCTTAGAAGGCTCTGAGACACCACTGCCCGCTCTTCCATGTCGCCTGTACCACTGCCCTCGTTCTCTGTGCTGAGCGCTCTGTGCTCCTCGACAAGAGGACCTGGTAATGCTGTTGCTTTGAGCAGCCGTGGCAGGGGGACGGACCCCAGGATCCCTGCCACGTTGAAGTGAGTGACGGCCGGGTCCACCACTCGCCCATCTGACTCGGAGACATGGAAATTGGACAGCTGCCGTCTGTCTGAAGACAGTCCTGTAAGAGACAGTTCGGTAAAATGGTTAAAAATACAGGTCCTTGCGTCACACTGGGCGTATCAGCTCCTCAACTCTATAGCTGTGAGATCGGGTGGAGTTCACTGATATTTCCAGGGTCCCAGGTGAAAATGACATTGGTGTCTCTGGATGTTTGGGAGAATTAAACAAGATCAGCCCTTGTGAATTCAACACAGGCACTGTTGGAAGTTCTTGTATCTTCTGGGCTTAGCGAGTAGGCCACGGGGCACCCACAATTGTAAATACAACTCAGGACACCTCCAGGATCACTTTAAAAAGCCATCCTGTTGCCATAGCTGCTGATGACTCACTGAGAGTCTCCTTCCTGGGGAAGGTTAAGGAGGGAACGATCTTACTGATCTATCTAGACTTAAGAAGTCAATCAGCCTTGAGATAGGGATGAACTCCTTGAGATAGGCCCAAGGAGTCCGGACCCACACCTGAGTGGAGGGGAAGAGGAGGGGTTCCAAGAGCACCCCGGGAAGGTCAGCACGCTGGGAGGCTGCAGTGGCACTTCCTGCAGATGCCTGGCTTCACAATTATGTGGTACATGCTCACAGATAATATCGCTGCATTAGAGCCAATTACAGAGTGTTATGGACACACAGCACGCAGATTGCACCCAGAGCCAGGAAAGCACAGAGTGATAAAGCGAAGGCCTAATCGGAGGAGACAGAGGGAAATGTCAGCCCTATTAAGGTTGCCAGGGTGGTGTGGCTGCAGCTGGACTTAGGTCCTCAGAGCAAAGATGGCTATCTTCAGGGATGCAAGGGAGAGCCGCACCTCACCACTCAGTAGTGGACGGGGCGGAGCTGGGGGCGGGCGCCAAGTTGGAGCTCCCCCACGGTGATGACAGCTACCGCCTTCGAGGGCTGTGTCCTATTCCAGAGCCGGGGCCTCTTTCTAAGTGGGAAAGCACTGCCCTCCACACGAGAGGCCTTCGGTCCCGGCCCGTGTGCTGTGCTCCATGCTTAGGTAAAGGCTCCGTTCTTAGCCTTTTCCCTCATTCTGCAGTTTCCCACTTGAGCTTGTATGGGATGACTCCGCAGGGTCCATCAAAACACAGGACGCTGGGGCCACCCCAGCGCTTCTGATTCGGGACACGCACCTCTGACAAGCTCCCAGGTGATGCTCCAGGTCTGGGGACCACACTGTGAGAACCACTGCCCAAGTTCGTTCCATGCTCAACCCAAGGTGGAGCCACCTGCCCTGTCCCCAGGCAGGGCCGTCTGCATGCTCTGGTTCCATTACATCATCGCCGGTCTGGGGAATGGGGAGGCCGTATTCCTAGGTGGGGTGAGAAGGGAGCAGTCCAGAGTTAGACTGCCTGCCTTGGAGTCCCAGCTCAGCCATGTGCTGCGTGGACTCTCCTGCCACCGGTGTTTGTTTCCGTGTTTAAGGTTTGGACGACTCTGACCTCATCCCCTCTTCTCACAGAGCCATTTTCAGCCTTGCCTGGCGCATGGCTGCTCGTCGCTGGCAGCGGCAGGACAAGCTCTGCCCAGTTCCAGAGCAGCCAGAGGTCAGCGAGCGTTGTCGCTGGAAAGCCAGTTAGTAAATATTTTAGGCTTTCGGCCATATGGTCTCTGTCACAACGACTCAGCCATTGTAACAGGAAAGCAGCCATAGACAGTACACAAGCAAATGGGCAAAACTTTACTTACAAAAACAGGCCATGGCTGGATGAGATTCGGCTCACGGGATGTAGCTTTCCAGCTCCGGGACAGACCAGACTGTGTACCAGTCCCTCACACGTTCATCATTCTGAGGGGGGGACGGGGGGGCTCATCTTGCCACAGGACCCCAGTATTTCACTGAGGAACATAGGGAAGCACAAACTTTCTCAAGATGTTAGGGTTTAACGTGTGCCCTAGAGAAACAACGGTGAGTTCCCTCAGCCCCTAGTGCCCCTGAAGAAATGTTCGATGCCCTCTCTGTAGAGCACACAGCTGAGAGTGGGATCCATTGGGAGAAGCAGCATTGTCCGGATAGATCATTTTAATGTGGAAAGTGATCCCTTTTCATTAGACGTGTATGCTCCAAGCCTGGCAAAGCAGAAGAGACACGAGACAGTGCACGGGTCGAACTTAGTCTCAATATAAATGCAGGGCATATCATGGGGAAGGGCTTTGTAAGACAGAATGGAAGGTTGGAGGACTCTCTTTGAAATCCCATCGCGGGGAAGTGCCTTATTGCTCGTTCCGACTGAAATGCCCATTCAGTAGCTCATGATGGTGCAATAGGGGGAGCCAGAGCAGTCCTGAAGTTGTGTACAATTAACATGACTCTGAACTTGAAAAAAGGCCGAATTGAAAGCATTTACTTAGGGAAAAGCCTCCAACGTGGGTGACTTGGGGGTAAAGCGTGTTTTCTCAAAATATCTCCAAAGGAGCAGAGCAGTGGGGATGAAACTAGACTCCGGAACTGGCAGAACCCTGCCAGGACGTGGCGGGAAGCACGATGCAGGTGCTGAAGCCGCCGCAGTGTGGTCTGAACCAGCCACCCAGTGAGGGCGGGGGCGGGGGCGGGCCGTGGGCAGACCAAGCCGTTTCTTTTTCTGTTGCTTAATTTTTAAAGACGTGTGTAGAATAAGAGGCAACAGGAGGCTCGTTCAGTTGCTTCCAGCTGCGGGTCCCAGAGCAGCCACGACAGAGAATACCATGCTGGAGTAACACACTCGCCCTGAACACAGGAGGCAGCGGGCAGGCAGGGCGGAACTGCGGTGTAAAGAAAGCCCAGCAGGGCCCGAGTTCCCCAGGAGCCCGTGGGCCACCCCAGGTGAGCCCCTTACCTCTCAGAGCCTCACACTGCTCATCTGTAAAATGAGAACCATAACTCCGACTTCAGATCGCTGCAGGGATCAAATGAGACGAATGTGGAAGTGCATTGTAAACTGTAAAGGGCTAAGTGGGTAACAGTAGTAAGAGCTAACAATAATTGACCATTGCCTGTGAGCCGGGCAGCGTGCTAACAAGTGTGCCTTCCACGCCTATTGTAAGGGCATGGCAGTCGGCTAAGGAAGCTCCCCCCAAATGTCCATGCTTCATCCCAGGAACCTATGACTGTAATATAGGGACTTGGCGGACAGGACTGCGTATCAGGAGAGGGGCGGTGGCCCTGGATTGTCCGGTTATGTCATCCATCACAAGGGTCTTCATTAGAGAGAAACAGGAGATCACAGAGCCAACAGAAGTAAGAGGAGGAGGAGGGACCAAGGAAGGGGCCCCGGCCAGGCAACGTGTGCAGCCTCTATAGGTGGCAAAGGGCAAGGCAGCAAATTCTCTTCCTGATGCTCCCAGAAAAAACGCAGTCCCATGGACCCATCTTAGACCTCTGGCCTCCAGACTACAAGGAATAAATTTGCATTGCTTTGAGCCTCGAATTATCGGTAACCTATTCCAGCAGCAACAGACAACAGAGAGAGGCATCATTCCCAGAATCAGGCTTGTTTGGGCTCTTACCCTGCTACCACCCCTTGCTTCCTCCAGGAAATAGAGATGATAACAGAGCGCCCACCTCACAGGGCAGGGGAGCGATTCACTGAGACGGTACCAGTAGAACCCTTGGCCCAGCGCCTGCCTGGCGTACAATAAGCTCTCAGTTAATATTGGCAATTATTAGCTTCTTACCATTTAATCACCACTGAAGCTGTATGAGATGAGTGCTATTATTACTGTCCCCATGGTAAAAAGGAGGAAACCCAGGAAGATTAGGAAAACTGACTTAGGGCTGCACAGGCTACAAGTGGCAGAGCCAGGACCCAACCAGGTCTCTGCTTTCAGGGCGCATGCTCCCCCGCCCCGCCCGCATGCTGGGGTTAGGACAACAGCACCTCCGTCAGATGCCAGCTCCTCCAGCAGGGGCTCAAAACCCAAACAGAGCACCATGCTCCCTGCACAGACACAAGCTGCGAAGGCTGGAAATCAAATAAATTTGTGCTTGCTAGGGAAACAAAACCTCTAGCTGCCATGGAAGTTGACGTCAAAGAGGTCACCAACGCCCCGACACCCGCGGGCTGGCCAGCCCGGGCAGCAGATCGCAGAAGTCTGAGTGCTGCGTTTCGTCATTCTGGTCCCGGGATAATTGCTGTTATCGTGAATGTTTTATAGCCCTCATTACGGCTCACATTTAAATATCAGTGTAGTAATGCCTTAATAAGTCATCACTGCCGGACCGCTGCCGGATGCAGTTAGTCGAAGCCCCGCATAGAACTGCGCTGTCTATTCAGCTCAATTAAGGCTGGCTGTGAACTCAACCTGGTGTTGGGTTCACTGCCAGCCTGGCTGGAAGGAAGCCGCTTTTCTGCAAGGCCATCTTGCTTTTTCCCTGTGAGCGATAAGGAGGGTGCGCAGATTTTTGGCTGCTCCAGTGGAGTCTAGAACTCTGGCATGGATAGAAGGGGAAGTGAAGGCATCATTGAAGGCATTTCTAATCTGATGGAGAAGGGGGTTGGGGGGGGCATAGTTCTCACCCCCAGGAAGTGCCCTGCTAAGGCAGGAGAGTCTGGTCTGATGGGAGTGATAGATTCTTCAGCTCTGTCTGATGAGATGTTCTGAATGCTCTCTGAGTGGATGAAGATAGGATGGTTTCTCTCTCTCTCTCACACACACACACACTCATACACTTATAGAAAAGATAAGCTACATAAAACAAAACAGCTCAGTAGGTTCAACTTCATAAAATGCAAAGTATCTGCACTGGTACATTAGTAAATGTGCGGAGTGGGCAGAAGCAGGCCCTGTGAATTTAGTCTGTTCACTCCTTTTTACCACAGGATACGCCTAAAATAATGCCAGACACGCGGTAGCTGCTTAATAAATATGGGCGGGAAGGAAGAAAGTGCATTAGGTTCTGTGTAAGCAGGTTTCCTCCTGGGCCTATTGGCCAAACAAATGCCAAGTAGGACAGGGGTTATTGAGGAATAGCCTGATGCAAAGGGGGTGCAATGACTGGAACCCCACTGTGAGCTTAGGGTCAAAGGGGGCTATAAAAGGGGTCTGGGCAGGGCCCCTTGGGGCACGGGTACTGGGGCAGCTGTGTGCTAGACAAAGCTCTGTTTCTATTTCCTTGGGGGTTGGGGTGGGCGGGTGGGGAGAACAGGAATGACCGGGACAGGACCAGATTGTCTCCACCAATGTCAGGAAAGTAGGAGCCTCCGTGTACGGAGCATAGCCTGCATGCTGAGTCTGTGAGGTGGTACCATTACCTGCCTCCATCCACCAGTAAAGAACCTGTGGATGAGAGATGTTGACAATTAGCCCAAGACCACACAACTAGACTATATAAGACTTAATTTGAACCACATGTGGATTCCGTCATGGGGCTGTAGTAATGCACAAGATAGAAATGTTAGAGGGCACTTTAAGAGGAAGGTAATGTGTTCATTAAGAGCCAAAGGCAAAAACATCTGCTTGACTGACGAGCAAAGGCTGCCCTGCCTCAAACCATTTCACCTCTGCAGATGGCTTCCCTGGGCTTCCGTAATAGGCGCCCATAGAAGGGCGGGCCCAGGGTGGCATGTGCCTGCAGCCCGATTTCATTCTTTGGCAGTCTTATTTCATTCTGATTCACTCACGGAGCCCACATCTCTCTCTCTTTGCTTTTCACTTACAAAGAAGCCAGTTAATACTAATGTCCTGCTGTAGGGGTTCCCACTCCCTGGTCGTGAAGATGCACAAGGAAGGGAAGACTTCATCCCTGTCCTCACAGACTCACCAAGAGCCAGAATTACCTATCCACGTGCCATCCCGTTGAGGCAGTATGTACATGGGGCAGGATAGCACTGAGTTCAAATCCCATCTCCAGAGCGTAGCAGCTCTGGGTCCCTGGGAAAGCCACCTTACTTCTGTGTAGCTCTCAGCCTCCTCATCCATAACACGAGGGAAATGCCTGCCTTGTAGGGCTGCGTATGACTGAGCCAGATGATGTATATCTGTTTCCTTCTCTCTAAGCTGAGGACGGTAATACGCAACCAGCGTTGTAGGTGTGAGAATTAGAGCTATTGTCACGAAGCACTCAGCACATAGTAGGGTTTCAGGAAGCAATATTATTGCTCCAGATGGGTCAGTAAGAATGAAGCCAGCAGCAGAGGGGAGGAAGGACCCACCTGAAAAAGGGAATCATGGATTCTCTAACTTGTGGGGGATCCAGCCACTTGTCTCCAGCTGCTCCACCCACTGCCCCATGGCTGGTGACCCGCGGTCCCTCTTGCAGGTGCACCCTGTCCTCCCCCACTTCTGTGAGCGTGTTGGTGCCCCTTGGGTGTGCCCCCGCTGATCATTTATTTCCCTTTTCCCTCTGTCTCCGCAGCACCCTCAACAACAACAACATCAGCCGCATCCTGGTCACCAGCTTCAACCACATGCCGAAGATTCGAACTCTGTGAGTAACAGCCCTTGCCTCCTCCCCGACCTGCTGCCCATCAGCCACAGCTTGAGGTGCAGCAGTGTAAGCTGTGCATGAAAGCTCCCGAGCTTTGACTTGCCGGGCGGTCCCTCTGTCCAAGTGCCACCTCCTCCTGCTGTTGACTAAGGGGGTGTTGGTGAGCGAGGGCAGATAGGGGAGGGTGCAGGTGCCATCCATAGTTCTGGCCCACCCTTCTGCGGCAGATCCATTGCCCTCATCCTCATTGAATCTTCCTGGTGTTTTCCATCTTGGCGGAAAAGTCTGTTAGTGTATGTTCTGACAGAGCATGTAGACCCGGGAGGTAAGGGCTCACCATTCCCTTAGCTCATGTCATGTGACCCCTGGTTCCCTCATATTGCCAGTGATTACCATAGTTTTCCCCGCCCCCACCCCCCACTCTCCCCTGCTCACCTACATCCTGATGATATTTTGGTAGTAGAACGCAGTTACTTGGTTCTTCATCACTCGTGTTTGGGTGGGCCTAAGTCTTCTAGCATGTGTACTCAGGAAGTAAGTCTTCCCATAACATCCCATACCCAGAGCCATTTTAGTGCCATTATTCCCTGGGAGTTCCCCTCTACTCAGCCAGAAACCCTTTTGTAAATTCTTCCACCACGTTCCAAGGAGGTTCAAACTCAGGCTCTTCCTGTGGGTGGAGCCTCAGGGGTGTTCGCATCACCGCTGTAGAGGAGAGCAGGCCCCTCCAAGCTTTCAGCCAAATACACTTAGGGCCAAGGCAACGGGCTAGAATTCCTGCTATGCTCTGTATTGGCTCTGGGGCCTCTGCTTCCTCCTTATAAATGGGGGTTGAGAGGCTCAGCTGAGACTAGATATGTCAAGTGTCAGCATGGAGTAGACAGCAAATGATGACAATGTTTTATCATCATCATCATCACTATTTAGCCAGAAATCGGGACTGACGGTACTAGGCAACCAGCTTCTCCGTGGCCCCTAAGCAACATGGAATCCACAACGAGATGAAAATCCTTAGAGCAGTGGCTCCCAAAGCAGGGCCCCTGGGCTAGTAGTGTCAGCAGCACCTGGAACTTGTCAGAAAAGCAAAACTTCAGGCCCCACCCCAGCCCCGTGGAGTCAGATTCTCCCAGGTGGGGCCAGCCCTCCAGGCGATCTCGGGGTTCCTGAGGTTTGAGAGCCCCTGCCTGGGTGAGAACAGGGCCCTATCTCAGGTGAGAATGAAGCGAAGACCCACGGAGCGATTTATAAGGAAACAACAGGGAGCGCCCTCAGAAGGACAGAGAGAGGGAGGCGGGCAGACCTGAGTTTGAAGGCCGGGTGTGCGCCTGCTCTGGGCAGGTGTCTCCATCCCTCTGTGCTTCAAGGAGAGTGAGTTGCATGCTTGCCTCCCAGTTGTCGGGAGAAGGAAATGCACTGCAGTGTGTCTGGTTGTGGTGTGCACTCAGCAGCTACTAGTTATTAGGAGGAAGAAGAAAAATAATCCGGGTCCCGATTCCACCATTGTTCTCCAATTCTCCCTTTGATCCCTGATATGGTAACCTAATTCAGCCAAGAAAATCCATCTCTCCCCTGCTTTTAAATTGGGTTGGAGCAGTGATGGAGTTTTAAGGAGACACCATTGGGTCTTCAAAGACCTCGTCAAAGTACCCAGCAAACCACGAATGGGCTAGAGAAGGACACGCCTCTGTGACCTCTACTTCTCTTCTTATTTTGAGCTTAGGAGCAGCGATAATGGAAGCTGGGCTAGGTCCACCGGAGGGGGCGTGGCTAGGCCTAGATCTTTGATGCTTTGTCTGGGTGTATGGAGTCGGGAAGGAGAGTGGGAGAGTTTATTCTCCTTGTTTCTGTTGCCATTCCCCATGTGGTCCTGGCCACTCATCTGATGAGTTCGAATCAATCAATCAATCTCGTCTGTTCTCTTTGCTCCCTGCCTTGTGCCATTTTCTCTTTAGTTTAATTTCAGAGATGGCTCTGTGCAGAGCTCCCCAGGGACTTGAACTGACTAATCCCCCTTCACTGTAATTAAAGGGGGGGCACCTGGTGCTGGAGAAGTGGGGAGCAGAGGAGAGAGGAAGGAAGTCATAAATGGGATTTCTAAAGGAAAGCTTTTATATTGAATTCAGAAAGCCACATTTTATAGAAAATGAACACTGGCTCTCTCTAAAAGGATTTGCTGGAAATTTAATTTCGCGTCTGTGGCTAAAAGGCACCTTTTACAAATTGGCATTCGTATTCATTCACCTGTTTTTCTGTAAAGGAGGTTTTGCCAACTTGGGGTGTGGTGTTTCTGTCAGCAAAAAAGTGCAGGACAGCACGCGGCAACCGCCTGGCCACCCTGATGCCTCAGCATCTGAATCGGGGATGACCGCCTTGTACACCGGGTGGGGAGGGCAGTCCAGAGCGAGTCTGCTCCCAGGAAGAATAACATCGAACATGGCCTCAGCGGTCTGCGGCGCGCCGGCCTTGTGCTAAGCACTTACATGAATCATTTCAACCCTCACAGCAACTGTGGGAGGGGGCATCATCATTTATATGCCCATTTACAGATGATGAGGCCCAGAATTACATCACCACCCAAAGTCACAGTCATAAAGTACAGAGCCAAAGTTATATTCGGACAATGTGACATCAGAGTCTGAGCGCATCCTGTTCAACAGAAACATAAAAAAACAAAAAATGAAGAAGAGGTTGCAGGTGAGCTGAGGAAGGTGAGACCAGAGCTTTCTGGGTGGTCGAAGGGCCCCCGGAGACCACCCCCCGCCCCCGCCATCGTTGCTGTCCCAACTCACCAAAATTACTGACAGTAATTAAAGTAATTTCCCTTCTCGCTGAAAAGAATGAGAAATACTCCTGGCAGTGTACAGCTCACATCTTATGATGCACATGATTATTTTTCTTCCAATATTTGTGGTTGGGGTGATTGTACTCAGTTTGATCTCCCACACGTGATATGAGAGGCAGCTTGAAAGATTCCGCTCAGCTCGCCTCGCCCAGCATTTCCGACGTGTGACATTCCAGTAGGGGGACGCCCAGTCCGTCAACTGCCCCAGGCTTCGACAAGAGCCTTCGGGTCATCCTTGGCCACCTTCTTTCCAGGGCCCCACTTGGGAGAAGAGAAATTCCTACCAAGACAAAGGATCAAGGAGCATCTGTAGCAAGGTTAAGGGGAGAGGCGGCTTGGGGCTGGCCACGGGGAATGGAGGAAGACCCAGCCTAATAGAATCTTCCAAAAGGGGAACCTCTGACATTTTGATTATCTTAGAAACCGATCCACTCCGTAAGGACCCGACTCACCTAAACCTCACTTCTGTGCTCCCATTGATTGCTCACCCCTGATTGGAACTGACGGGAATTTGCTCCCATCGACCCGGCTGGTGGGCCCACGCTCATTGCTGCAGAGTGAATCCCCGTGGCCTCAGCTCCCACTCCTCACTGCCTTTCCTAGTGGAAGCCACACTCCCATTCAAAGGCTCTTCCTGCAGGCACACAGAAGATCCCCGGCCGCAGTACCTGCACCTGCCGCCAGTCCACCTCTACCCCGCCCATCCCCTGGAGGGCCACCTGTTGCCGTTTTCCTGGGCAACTTTTCCACCCAGCGTGTGACTGGCCGTGGAACCCCCTGTCTCTCAGAGGGCCGGTCACTCTCACTCAAGCTGCGGGTTCCCAGAAATTCTCTCTTCTCCTCATGGCCCTTAGCAAAGGGGAACAGGCTGAGAGCACACCTGCAGGCCCCGCTCTGTCCCAGCGCAAAGTGGTCATCCTCATTGAATAAACAGAGGACTGGCTTTCCCCCTTAGACTTGGGGTCCTTCCCCCAGCTTAGCGTTTTGCCCCCGAGACCGTTCACACCTGCCGCAGCTCTCTTGACCCCCTTCAGCAGCACGGGGTGGGGGTGGCGTCTGTGCTTTGAAACCCAAAGGGGAGACTTGCTTAGAGCCCATTGTAGGCAGTGTGTCTCAGACCGGGGAGCCTATTAAAATGGGTTTGACCTTCAGTATTGGCTCTGGAGCACAAAAAGAAATGTATAACATCAAAATTAATCATTTTAAAACACAATCATAAAAATCTTTCCAAATTTGTTTTCAGCAGAAAAAAATGACATCTTATGTGGGAACGGTGTTCCTTTAGTCGGTCTGATATGATGGGATCCGAGGCCCTGAGGCCGCCAAGCCCCCGTGGAGCTGCCCTGCTGGAGGTGCATCCATGCGGGGCAGGGAGGCTGGACAGCACGCCGCATGAGTTAGCGGCTCCTGGCCAACATTTAGCCGTGTTTAACTTACACTAACTGGAGTGTGGTCAAGAGCCCTTCAGCTCTCTCCATCTCAGGCATGGGGGTAGCCTGGGCCACCGCTCTCCGCTGCCACTCAGTATTAACTGACTTGACACAGAGTGCTTGAAAGTCCCCAGATGCTGCCAGCTGATTAGCATGTCCCCAGGACTGGGTGTTTGAAATTTGCACCAGAAAGCTGAGTAAGGATCTGGCTTCCTGAAACCTCATATGACTTAAACTCTCCTACTACCACTTCTAATGACCTAGGGTTGTAGGGGACATGCAAGTTGGAAACCTCTGGGGAAGACTCTTTAGAAGCCCCTGGGTATCCTTAATTTATCCTCCAGTTACTGGAAAGGAAACTCAAGTCATTTAACCGGACAGGATTGCCCTTGGAAGTGGAACCTGCCAATCACTCTATGGAAACTTACTCACGCAAGGGCAAGAAATTGATCCGGAATCACAGCTACTAGGGGGAGAAAGCCAGAGTCCTGGAACTGGTTAGGAAGTCTTTCCAGAGATACCTGAACCAGCCAGAATAGCAGATGTGCCAGGTAGACTTGACCTTAGGAAGGAGTTACACCTTTTCTCCATGCCTTGCTCAGCCTGCCTGGTGCCCTCAGTGGTACCACTTTGGGGCTCACCAGGACACACACAGGGGTTCATTAAAGGTACACTCAGGGAGAGAAGAAAGGGTAAACGCACCTCAGGTCTCAGCCCCAAGGGCGCCGTGGCCGGGCGTGGAGATCGAGACACTGTTTGAAGCCGTCTATCACTCATGCTGGCTCCAGCACCGAAGTTTGCCTCGAGTGAGGACTGTCACTGTGATGATGTCACTCCCCCCCTCCATGTGCTGAATGTTCTGAGGCTTTCCTGATTGGGAGAGAAAAGTGTGGAATTACTGTTAAGGGAGCAAATTGCTCCGAACCCTGGAGGCATCCGTGGGGTGGGGCCTGTGTGGGAGGGTGACTGTGGTCTGTGGCCCTGCGACGTCAGCACGGAGGCCCCCGAGGTGACTGAGTGGTGCCGAGGGTGATGCTCCCGGGGCTCCTGAGGATGATCTCGCTGCAGAAAGGGGAGAAGAGGTTTGGCCTACTCTGTTCAGCCCGTGGCAGGCTCCCCTCTTCACACTGTGACAGTGGCTTCCCTCTGTCCCTTCCTCTCCCAGGCGCCTCCACTCCAACCACCTGCACTGCGACTGCCACCTGGCCTGGCTCTCAGATTGGCTGCGACAGCGGCGGACGATTGGCCAGTTCACACTCTGCATGGCGCCTGTGCACCTGAGGGGCTTCAACGTGGCGGACGTGCAGAAGAAGGAATATGTGTGCCCAGGTGAGGCTGACCTACCCATGAGCTCTCCCTGACATCCCCTGGGGTATGAACAGACACCCCAGCCCGGAGCGTGGTGTGAAGCCCCTAGGTTCCCCCAGCACTCTGTAGTCACCTGAAGAACTGCAGCACCTTGAGGGGAAGGAAGAGCTGGTTATCTGTTCAAGGAAAAGGCTCAAAGAACTCATGGATCACTTTCTGTTAAGCCTCATCGTCCATTGTGCTAAGAAGCCTCACGCTGTTAGGTACTGTAGCATTTGCTAAACATATTCCTGTCACCCAGTGGCTCGTAGAAATTGGGGGACAGGCTTTGGGGTCAGCCTGTGTGGCTGGGAATTCTAGTTCTGCTCCCTCCTGGTATGTGACTTTGGCAGGTTACCTAGTGTGTCTGCAAAATGGAAATAATAACAGTGCATAACTCAACGGAGGGGCGGGAGGATTAAGAGCACTTTGCATTGTACATGATATTTGATGAGAGCCAATAAGTGGAGCCTAATGATTATAGTTTAGCGGGCCCACAGAACGTGCCGAGCAAAGGTACGCATTTGGTCTGCGGACAGTGGACGTGTCCCAGATGCAGGCTGTCCGTGGAGCACAGTGAGCAGAACTGTGCACACACGCAACTGCAGGCAGCGCAGCTCTCTGGGCTCGGGACGTGGCTGAGAGGCTGAGACCTTCCCAGAGGACGGAGCAGCCTTTAAACCGGGTCCTGAATTTGCTTGTTTGTTTTCTCTTTCCATTGACATCCTCCAGTCCCAACAACTCTCCCTTTTCTGGCAGCAAAAAAGTAGAGCTAATCCCTTGATTTCCTTTAAAAAAAAAAAAAAAAAACAGAACTTCCCCACAGAGGCATTCCTGCTCTTCAGGGACCCGTCCTGGAACCCGGACCCCGTGGCCCCTAAAGGCTGGGAGTCAGGTGTGGGAAGGAAGAATGGCAGTGGGAAGCTTGGCACTGGTGGGGGCAGCTCCTTTTGCCTTTCTTAACTGTCACCGGTTTTCAGTGCTGAAGGCTGAAGGTTTGTTGAGCCAGAATGTGCCACGGGGCCCAGGGAGACCAGCCCGCCTCCGCTCTTAGGCAGCACTGGCAGTTCATTGAGAATTTCCCTTGAATTCAACTGCACCTCACTCTCCGCTGCTTGTTCCTGTCATGTTACTACTTCATCAAGTTCTTTATTATCCAAAAACATTCAAACATGTCTCAGAGCAGCACCTCAATAATTTCCCACAGACGCCCACTTAGAAATCACTTCCCATCAAACGCATTTAATAAAACCGTTTATCACCCAAGCACCCAACTCCAATATAGCGACTGTAATTACAGTAATTATTAGGCAAAGGATACAATATCGGCCTAAGTGCCAGTGAAAGAAATAATTACAGAGTGCAGGAGTCATCCAAGAGCTAATGAGAAAAACTAATTGGAGGGGATGTTAAAACGCATCGTTATAGGTAGGTGCCAAGTTGAATGCTGCGCAGAACACGAACACCACGTCGTCACGAAAGCGCCCTCCCATCAAAGGAGTGGCAAGATGTGGCTTATCCAACAGCAGTCAGGGTCCAAAACCCCCGGCCTGAGGCTGACCCTCGTGGGTCCTGGACATGCCAGCACCCAAATCTCCCTCCTTCGAAACAGCCAGCTTGCTCAGGCAGGTCGATGGTTACATAGGAGCATCCTTGTCGCCTCCCCTGTTTGTAGCAACGAGGCCCACCTGATGGTCCCTGTAGCTTCTTGGTGTGAAGCCAGGTGTCTTTTGAGGGCCAGAGAACTTAGTCTGCAGACTCCAGACATGAATATGCTATTGGTCTCCCCGCCTCACCACAGTGTGAATTGAGGGCAGCGTGTATTGGCTGCCCGTATTCGTGAGGGATTCCTTAGATGCTTCCCGGGTTGTCATGGGTGAAAACAGAATGCTGTGCAGGTTACTTTCTGCCAAGGCCAAGGGCAGATTTAATGGCCTGGGGGAACTGTTGTACTGCACGTCCATGATGAACGAACTGCCATCATTAGGGGCTCAGGACGACCACCTTCTCCCAAAGTGCTACCTCTTTAATAATTAACGGTTAAAGGTCGTTTCTGAGCCTGGGATAAAGGGGCGCTGGAGGACGCAACGTGGAGCAAGACTCCAGTCGTGTACCCAAGAGAGGTCTGAGGAGGGCTGTTTTCACATACCACCCCCTGCCCCTTGCACACCCACAGCCAGGGTGCAGGCCCAACCCCAAGGCGGAGCGCAGCTAGTCATCGGGATGCGGCAGTTGCATTCAGACCTGGTGGCGGTCGTTTAGCTCCTTGTTCGGGCTATGACTTCAGGCAAGACAAGGAGGGAGACAGGAACATCTCTTTAAACATAGAGGTTATCGCCTCAGGAGAAAGGAAGGGTATGGGGCACCAATTAAGCCGTCCCTGCAAGTATGTAGCTTCATCACCAGTGGCCCCTGTCAAGGCCGTATCAGAAAACCTCCCCCGGGCCCTTAGATGGTATCGAAAAACTCATCAGACACGCTGTGCAGAGACAGGGAAGGCTTGCTTCTGTGGGCCTGCGAGGGCCCGGCCCGCCCAGCTCCCTGCTCTCTCCCTTCGCACTAAATGCAGCTGCCCGGAGCCCAGCGCTGTCCCCAGAAGCCCAGGCTCTGGCTCCTCGTCACCCCGTCTAACCCAGAAAGTCGCTAGCAGCATACTGTGACAACATCCATCTCTGTCACCTGCACCCTTCCGATCCAAGGCATTCCCCACCCCCCACCCCCCGGGGAAACAACTGGGACTCTTTCACCAGGGGGAGGTGCTCTATCTTAGTTTATTTACTATTAACGTTTTTCTATGATCTACAACGGGGACTGCTCGGTTTCCTTCAGCTAATGCCGAAATGATGTCTCTGTCAGCTCTTCTTGATTCAAGCGGAAGGTTAGGGCCCCAGGACTGGAAGGTTAGGGCCTGCAGTCCCTGTGTCGTGGTGCCAGAACCAGACTGGGACTTGACCCAAGGTCACAGAACAGCCCAGAGAACAGGCCCTGCTTTGGCCATTCCTCACGTTCTGTGAGTTGCAAGGTTTGGTTTTGCTTTTTTCCATCCTTACCTCCAGGGCTTTTGGAGGGGGTGGTTAAACCCTAGGATTCACCTTCCATGTGTCAATTTTCTGGTGCTTTCATCTGACAAGTATTTAGCAGCCACTCTTTGCGAATCAAGAGGATTAAACAGGGGACCCCGAGCCAATCAGGTCTTTCCCTTGAACATCTGTGAACTCATCGGGTGGTCCTCCCACCTCACACTCGCCCGCCTTTGAGTGTGAGACGTGTCTCCGTGAAGGTTAATCTTGTCCTCTGGTCACGAGGGGCCTCGTCCTACATTGTTTAAGGTGCCCGGTGCCTAGAACAGTGTTCAGTCCTCATAGCCTCTCTGCAAGCATATTCTCACTTATTATCAAAAATGCACTAGGTGTGTCTCCCTGGAAACAAGAAACTTTCCCCCTTGGATAATTTTTTTTTTTAATTTGGGGCCAGTTACTAAGTATAAAGATAATTAAGCTAAGCCTGACTGGCCGCCCATCTCCTTAGGAGGTTTTAATTAAAACACCATAATTGGACATTGCAAGAATGAGATTATTAGGTTTATAGCCAGCCCCAAAATTATCATGCCCCTGGTATTTAAATCACGTTCATTTATATTCTCATCATAATTGCTCAAGTCCCATTGTCTTCGCGGTCTGCTGTTGGCTTTGGAAAGGCCACAGGCCAACAGGGACACTGTATTTGAATGCTGAAATTAATGTCCTCCCACATGCCGGCGCGGCCTTTGGAGTTTTTGAGGCCGTGCACTCTACTGGGCGATGTTCTCTTTAAAGACAGAAAGAAATGAACACAGCTCTGACACAAGAGTATTCAGCCATCCCATCGTGGCTCACACAATCCGTGTCTCGGCCCCGAACCTCCTCTCCCGGCCCCCCGAGACTTCACGACTCCGATGGCTTTCGGTTTCATGGCAGTGCGGAGAGGCCTTTGGGGCGTCTTTTTGGCGCAGGAGATGGTAAGAAGAGCATCTTGGGCAGTTTGCTTAACTTGCCTATTCTTCTGTTTCCTCATCAGCCTAACTGAAATAATAATAACAGAACCTACGTCCCGGGTTGTTGAGGAGGATCCAGTGAGATCCTGTATGCACACCACTTCATGTGGCCTCCAGCGCTCAGGAAGCAGGAACCTTCTACAAGTGTTAGCTGCTTCTGTGAGAATGACGGTCATTTTTAGCTCGGCCACGACGGTGTCCCTGGGCAGGAACACTCGCTCTCAGGGCTCTTGTTCCCCTACCGTGTCCATGGCCTTTTCTGGGTCTGCAGCTCAGTGACCTTTGCCCCACGCCTCTGGGCAGATAAGTTAGGGTCTTTCGCTTTCAGCGTGATGACCGTCCCCATTTGCCAATTAGGAGAACACAGGGGATGTGGAAGTGGTCACTGCCCCCCCTTTCCTTTCTCTCAGAGCCAGAGGGGAGCTGCTCGGTCAGCAGAGGTAGGACAGTTGGCACCCTGTCCATGCTGGCGACCGTGACGCTTTCCCCACGAGCCTCTCGGGACCTGTGTCTGTCCTCGCGGTCACTGAGTGCCTTCCCTTCCCTCCTTGTTTGGCATGGAGGTAGCTTTGGCTCCAGATCAACATTCCAGAGTGGAAGCGGTGAAGGGAGAAAGGTGGGCCCGGCCCCAGAGGGGACACAGATGCTTGCCCACGTCCCCATCTGTCTCCTACTCTGTGTGAGAACGTCCTCCGTAGTCCCCGGGAGGAGCTCCAAGCATGGGGCTCGGGCACTCATTCAAATGGGAAGACACGAAGAGCAAGGCCATGCGTGCCCCTGAGTTTGTAACAGGACACCTCAGAGAGCAGATGGCAGGGGTTCTGGGTGCGAGGCCATCACTGGGCTGTGACTGAGGGGAGAGGGAGCAGTGGCTCCAGTGGACAGGCTCGCTCAAGGACAGCGAGGACCCCGGGCCCCTTGAGAACACACGGTGCGTGCAGGCAGGCCCGCACCCAGATGGCCCCTCCCATAGAAGACAGGCAGAGACTCCTCTCCTGATACAAAAACTCCACTCCCATGCTCTCTGCTTCTCAGCTTGCAGTCGCAGAATTTGCTGGGCAGGAAGGGAGGTGTTTCCTCACTTTGTGCCCCGGGAAACCCACTGCCCCCTCCCTACCCCCACCACCCTCAACATGCATGGACAGGAAAGGTCGGCAGAGTTCAGTGGAGTGCCTAGGCTATGTAGGTGAGCTCAGTGGAGCTGGGTGCAGAGCGAGCTCTAGGGGGCTCTGCAGGTGGCCTTGGTCACCGCTGAGAGCTATGGCAGAAGGCCTTTGACTTCCGGCAACAGTCCCATCTACCCGCAGTGACTCCATCATCCCATTCTGTGGCTGATCCTGTGGACCAGAGCCCAGGACACTCAGAAGTCAGGGGGCCTTCCCTCAGGGCCCTTCCAGAAGGATCTCTCACCTCCATAGCTTGAGGACATTCAGTCCCATGTTGGCAGGGCTTCTGGGCCAATTTCACTCATGAATTCATGCTCTCACTCCCCCGAGGTGTGTTTGTCGAGTCTGTTTTGTGTGGAGCTCTGTTTCAGGCACTGGCGACATAACAGGAATGAGGCAGAAAAGGTCTCTGCCCTCGTAGAATTTACACTCTAGACTCCGTCTGTTCAGAGACGGAAAGCAAAGGGAAAGGACTTCCACTGTCACATCACCCAGGGGCCCCAGTGGAAATGGGCTTGGGCCGCCGGGCACGGATCAAAGGAGGACGTCCGGGGGAAAGGGGCCCATCTTCCAACTCCATCCTCAGCCTGAGAGTTTTGTCTCAGTGGGAGAGAGTAACGTCCCCACCGGGTGTGCTTGCCTGGCTGGGGAGCTGCCAGCGGGTGCTCCAGAGTCTATAATTACCTCTCTGAGTAATTAAAGGTGTTGTTAGTGACCTTGTTAGGAAATCTTTTTCAAAAGCTTTTTTAAAAGCCTTGACAACATCCCTTGAAATGTAGCTGCATGCTGCCCGCAGAGTCGGAGCCACCCTGGGAAAGAGCCTCCTCCTTTCCCGAGGACCCAAGGCTGCCATCTGGGTCTGGTTTCAACAGAATTAACTTCAGCACAGACGTCCAATGGAGCACCTTTGAATAAGAAAACAAAAACAACTTCAGAATTTCCCGTCACTCATACGAGTCCTTGAATATAATGTCTTTCTTCCCCCACTTTTTTCCGAAACACACCAACCAAGTACTATTTTGACAGATCAGAAGAGGGACAGCCACCTGATACCCTCCACCCAGTGGGTGGACATGCAGGAGCTCAGATGGAGGGGGCGGGGGTGGGTTGGCCATCGTCCCTGACGCTGTCCAGTGCACTTGCCCCTGGGTGTGGAGGGCCAGGCCTGGCAGTTCCCTTTGGGGACACTGTCACTTCAAAAGCCCCAATGTCTGCAGTCACCCATTCCACCTCCCTGGGATGTGGGGGAGGGGACCGGATCCCTTCACACTGCAGATCCTCTTTGCCACCTGCTAAGAGGGGCGGGGCCGAGGAGGGAAGGGAGCTGGCAGGTGTCTCACTCCTGCTGCCATTTTTCTGAAGAGCAGGAATAGTCAGTCTTAGACCCAGGAAGGACTTCAGGAGCCTACAACCCAAATCTTTACTTACTGAGGTGGCAGCAAAAGGCTCAGAGGGTTAGTGCCACGCCTTGCAGGCATTAGCAGTAATAATAGCAATAATACCAACATTAACGACAACACATGTTGCTGAGCTCTGACTCTGTGCTGTGCGTTCTTTTTTTTTATGTATTTTATTGATTATTCTATTACAATTGCTCCATTTTCCTCTCTTTATTCCCCTCCGTTCCCCTCACCCCCATCCCCACCCTTTAGTTTTTGTCCATGGGTCATCCACATAAGTTCTTTGGCTTCTATATTTCCTATACTATTCTTAACCTCCCCCTGTCTGATTTCTACCTACCATTTATGCTACTTTTTCTCTGTACTTTTTTCCTCCTCCATCCCCCTCCCACTCCCCTGTTGATATCTCTCCATACCTTATATAAATCCCGTTAACATTTCATACAGTAAAGGCTATGTGATAATGAACTCCTTGAACTTGACCTTATCTGAGAAGCACTTTATCTGCCCTTCCATTCTAAATGAAAGTTTTGCTGGATAGAGTATTCTTGGTTGTAGGTCCTTGCTTTTCATGATTTGAAATATTTCTCTCCAGCCCCTTCTTGCTTGGAAGGTCTCCTTTGAGAAATCCACTGACAGTCTTATGGGAATTCCTTTGTAGGTAACTGTCTCCTTTTGTCTTGCTGCTTGTAAGATTCTTTCCTTATTCTTGACCTTGGGTAATGTTATTATGATGTGCCTTGGTGTGTTCCTGTTTGGGTCCCACTTCTTTGGGGTTCTCTGAGCTTCTTGGACTTCCTGAAAGTCTATTTCCTTTGCCAGATTTGGGAAATTCTCGTTCATTATCTGTTCAAAAATACGTTCAATTTCTTGGTGTTCCTCTTGTCCTTCTGGCAGCCCTATGATCTGGATGTTGGGTCGTTTACAAATGTCTCAGATGTTCCTGAGTCCCTCCTCATTTTTTTGAATTCTTATTTCTTCCTTCTGGTCCACCCCATTGGTTTGAGTCCCTTCTTTTCCCTATTGGTTCCCTATATATCTTCCCTCATTATCTTCAGCGTATCCTTCATTTGTTCATTTATTTGCGTCCACCTTTCTTCCAATTTTGTGAGCATCCTGATTACCAGTGTCTTGAACTGTGCATCTGATAGGCTGGCTATGTCCTCTTCCGTTGGTTGCAATTTGTTCTGGTCTTTCATTTGGGCCATTCTCTTTCTTTTTCTCTCCACGCACCTGCCACTTTAATGGGGCGGAGCCTTAGGTGTTCGTCGTTGTGCTGTGATGCTCCCTCTGGGCGCAGGGCCTGGGAGGGAGCAATGGCGCCTGCTCCATTCACCGCTGGTTCCCAACCCGCCTCCGCTCCCTAGTTCCTTACTGCCTTTTCCGCCAGTCTCAGCCTGCTGGTTCCCACTGGCCTCTCCGGTTACGCCGGCTGCGGGCTTCACTTGTTGCTCGTGGCCACGCTTTGGCTAGGCGTGCCCGGCGTGAGTCCCTCCCAGCAAACTGCCTCTCGCTCCGCTTCTCCACCCGGCTCTGCCCTGCTTACCGGTCTGGATGAACGTCGTCTCCAACTTCTTGGGTGTCGGACTTCCCCTCAGTTCGATTCTGTCCGTTCTGGTTGTTTATTTTGCTACTGAACTCATTGTCTAATCTCTCTGGTTGTGAGTGGCAACACAGTGCGTCCAACGACGCCTCCATCTTGGCAGAAGTCCTCTGTGCTGTGCGTTCTTCTAAACACGTTCCGTGCCTTCACCTCCTTTGCCTTCACAACAAAACCATGCTCTGCAGTCAGCACTGCCAGCCCCACCCCACCCCCACTTTACAGGTGGGAAAACTGAGGCACAGGGGACGGAAGGATGAGATGATAGAACAAGGATTCGGATTGAGGCCGTGGGACGCCAGAGCCCATGCTCTCAGACGTACCCTCTCTTCCTCCCACTCTGAGGCTCCGACCAGCTGGCTCTCTGGCTGCCATGCTCTCGGAAACATAAGGACTTCCCCAGCTGGGAACAAAGCCAGTGTCCCCTCTGTCCCTAAGAGAACGGATGCTGCATTGGGGGATTTCAGTGCGAGTCACCTCTCCCCGGTGTTTTCCATGGTCTCCATTGGATCCGCTAATGCGCACCAGAGAATCTGAAGTCCTGCGCCCTAGACAAGAATATTTTTTCAAGCATTCAGCTAAGAGGATGTTTTCAAGTGTGTATGTGTGTGCACACACGTGTTTGTGGAGGTGAAGCCAAGGGAGATAAGGATCTTTGACTGCAGGCTGGCCTTCTTTGGCAAGGCCAGCGTTCCAGATGAAGCCATGGGCATCCATTTGAGTCTCTACAGGGGGGCCGCCCCAGCTGTGGGGACTACTGGGCGTGGAGAGTGGACCTCCGCTTTTAAGTCTCACTCAGGGTCCAAAGGAGGACTTGCCCCCTGACCGGGTCAGTCTTCTGATTCAACCGCTCTCACTGGACTCACTCTGCTCCCTGGAGTCAGCTTGTCTGGCAAACGGAGGCCAAACTCAAGTCACTCTTCTCTGCAGACATTTTCTGCTTCGTGCTCAATCTCTCTAGAGCTCCCAGCCGGCAGTGTCGTGTCTGAGCAGGCGGGAGGTCTGCAGGGTCCGTCTGAGGCTGGTCCTGCCCCTGGCCCGCTGCTCTGGGAGGAGGGAAGGGGTCCTGGTGGGGCCCTGGGTTGGGTCTACCTTTTGGACGGTGTCTGCATTTGAAAAACTAACCGCAGGTTTGAGATTCTTAGCTCACTTAGAAAAAGTAATCATAGCATGAAACTTACAAAACGCCTTTAAAACGTTTGAATTTACTTCTTGTATTAGAGGTTCGATGGGGCTACCACAGAAAGCGATTCAGATTCTGTGACCCTTGGGAGGTTGCGTTAGTCTGTGATGTATCACATTTACCCACATTTTATTTCTGAAGAAGCTCCTTGGAGGCCTTGGGTTTTCACCACTTTGCTTTAAATTCATACTGGTTTTCAACTCAAACAAAATTAAGACTCCAAAAATATGCAGTGACTTATTGGCCTTTTTCCTAAGGTGGTAAGTCTTCACAGCGTGTTCTCGGGACATAAAAGCTGTTTGAAAATGCCTTGTTGTCACTGCTGCTGGTGACGTTGACACTTGGACAACACCAGTGCCCCGAACAGGGAAATCCTGCCGCCTTTTCCCCTCCCACTGGTTTTGATAGTGACTTCCAGACACTAGAGAATGGAGTGAGGGTCTGTCTGTCCTCAGCATCTAATTCCCAGCTAAAATCCCAAACCGCCGGTGTCATCCAGACATTGGGCACCCTGAGACAATTGTCCCCGTGTACGCTCTTCACGTGTTTTCATGTGTGACCTACTGAGAGTAGCACTTTCTCTAACAGACCAGGATGATGGGATGGCAGAAATAGTGAGACCAAGGTCAGCCTCTCTCCTCTTGGCTGAGCACGTAGCCAGTGGTGGCTGTGTCCCCAAGATGAAAGGTCAGCTGGTGAGCACTGTTCAGGCAGCCTGTCAGGCAGTGCTGCCCCCTGGGGAAGCTGGTCAAGGGGCATGGATGCCCAGGTAGCTGCCGACTCGGATGTGAGCTGACCACTGTGCCCTGGCCCCACAGGTCCTCACTCGGAGCCTCCGTCCTGCAACGCCAACTCCATCTCCTGCCCCTCGGCCTGCACCTGCAGCAATAACATCGTGGACTGTCGAGGGAAGGGCTTGACGGAGATCCCCGCCAACCTGCCGGAGGGCGTCGTTGAAATGTAAGTTCCCCGCCTGCCCCACCCTGTCCCTGGCGAGGCTGCCTCTCAGCCTCAGCCAACACTCCAGCGGACTGGCAGCGTGTTGCACTGTTGGAGCTGCCTGTTAAAAACACTCAGAATCTCTTTGCTGTCCCCCCAGACTTTGCCAGGTATGGCAGCTCAGTGGGCACGCCTGTAGACTGTGGCCCGTGGGCCTGAGCAGCCTACCACCTGTGTTTGTAAATGAAGTTTTATGGTAACACAGCCATGCTCATTTGCTCAGGTATTGTCTATGGCTGTTCTGCTAAGGCAGTAGTGAGAAGATGTGACAAAGGAACTTACAGCCAACAGCCGAACATGTCCCGCTTGGTCCTCTATAGTAAAAGTTTGCCGGTCCTGCCCTGGGGTCACTCGGTGATTATATCCTGGCTCCACCATTTACCAGCTGGGTGACTGGGCGAAATAATTCATCTTTTCATCTTTAGTTTTCTCATCTATCATAATGTGATGATTCTAGTATTCTCAGTGGGTCGTTGTGAAAACCAGATGAAATACTGTGTGTGCGCACGGGATACACCCCTTGTCCCTGGGCAAATGTTCTAGAAAGTGGTGGTGGCGGCGGCTCTCATTCGTTTCCAATCAGGTCGTTGTCCTCCAGATTGATCTTTAGGTGGAGACAAGGTTGTGCGTGTTGATATGTGAGCTCAGGTGTCCACGTTTCCAGCAAAACGTGTCTGCCCGTGCAGCACCATCTTGCCCCTCTTCCCTCAGGCATGAGGAAGCACCAGTGTCTCGTTCTGGACTGAGTAGAGGGTCAGGCACCATCAACCCCAAGATCACTCTTATGCGACAATAATTGTTTTCATTTTCTGCCTTCACCTTTAGGTGGCTTTATTAAAAACCGGATTACACAAAACTCTCCTACTGAAAACACCATTAGATAAAATCCATCCAAACACAGGACACACATTTCCCTCACCTCTCTGCTTCATCATCTCCTCCTCCTCCTCCTCTTCCTCCTTCCCTGCAGGCCCTATGTTCCCAACCCACTCCCAGAGGTGGCCCGTGGACTCTTGTATTCACACATTCTTTTAACAAATACCTATTGTGAGCTCACAGTGTTCCCGTCGTTGTTCTGTCCTTGGGAGCATCGACACACAGACAAAATTTCTGCTTTTATGCTGCTTGCATTCTAGTCTTAGGAAGAGTATGATAAACAATAAACAAAGTAAACTAGATAATATGACAGAAGGTGACAGGTTCTATGGGGGGGATCAAGGTGAACAGAACTTGAAGTAAGCGAGACAAAAAACAAGTGAAGGTCTAGAGGAGCAGGGAGCGGGAACAGCATGTGCAAAGGCCCTGGGGTAGGAGTGTGCCTGGTGTACCCGAAGGCCAGTGTGGAGGGAACACAGTGGAAAGTGTTAGGGATTGAGGTTGGAGGGGTACGAGGGGCCAGATCATGGAGGCATTTTAAGGACTCTGGTTTCACCCTGACTGACTCGGGAAGAAACATGTGACTTACAACAGCAGAGCTTTAGTTTCTTCTTTCTTCATCTACTTCGCCAGCTCCTCTCTGATTTCCTTTAACACTTTATCCCCCAGCCCTGGTGGACATGACCCACACCTCCACAGCCTTCCTGTAGTCATGAGCTGGTTAGCATGACATGTGCGCCTTCTGTGGTCTTCACCCCCCTTCACTCAGCCAGAACCAGCGATGAAACCCCTTCATGCTTTACGGTAGCTCTCCTTCACTCCTCATGGTCCGTGGCGCTAGCCTTGAAGAGCCTCTCTTCCCATAGAATTCCCTTAGACCTCACCGCCTCTTCTGCTCCTCCCTGGACTTCCCTTCTTCTACCGCTTCTCCTTACCCTGCCCTTACTCCCTTCCCTTTCCACTCCCTTTTCCCTTCTCTTTTTCTCCCTCCCTTGATTCTTTCTCCCCCTTCTCCCCCTCTCCGCACCCTTGGCCTTGCCACTTCCCTTCCCAGCCCCATTCCTCTCTCCACGCAGCTCACCCTTTGCCCTTCTTTGTAAGAGGCCCCCCTCCCCTCTCCATCCCGCCAAGGTAGGACCCTGGCCTGCCCGAGATGGATGGATGTTCAAGACAGAACTCCTGCCGAGCTTCCTGTCAACTCAGATTCCCACAGACTGTTCCTTTCTCGCTCCATCTGCCAGGTTTTCTCTTTGGTAGGCACAGATTTTCCCTTGACCAAGTCTCAAACCACAGCCCGATGAAGGAGGCCAGTCTAGGCAGTCAAGCCGGAAACATTGACCCCCTAACCCAGCCCCGATTCAGGAGCTCGGCGCCTGCCCACCCTCCTCTGCTGCTCCTCATCTCTGAACCTCAGAGACACCCAGCTCAGGTATCTGGGAGAGAAATTGCAGACTTCCTTGTCGGAGGTGGGACCCACGCAGACCAGACCAGACCTGGGCTGCTGAGCTTGCACCTGGACATGGAATTTTAAAGGGGATAGTAACAAGCTAGAGTAGTGATTTTCAAAAGGCTCTCTAATTATTACTGTATTTTTCCTGACATGGGGTAAAGTGAAAAAAGCAAGACCAATGTGATGTTTCTCCATTGAGCAAAATTATTCCATTTCAATTTAAAATAAATTATCCAATTTATTTTAAGATCCTGGGCATCCTTATTCTGTTATTATCGTTATTAAAAATATCCTTTGTTTTCTAAAACGATGGCCACTGAAAGCAGAATATGTGTGAGTGTGTATGTATATGTGTGTGAAATATATGTTTAATTATATGTGTAATTATTATATAATTATAAATGCATTTTTCTATATAAGTATGTATTATGTATGACACGGAGAGATTGCCTTAATTGGCAAAATTAAAAAGTCTATGAAATCCAGAAGTCTGGGAATGACCAACCTAGCTAGAGTGTTTCCAAAAATAAACAACCACAAGGAACACCCAGGTTCTTAACCATGTCCAGGGGTGTCCAGCCCGTGGCCCACAGGCTGCGTGCAGCCCAGAATGTCTATGAACGCGGCCCAACACACAATCATAAATTTACTTAAAACCTTGTTTTTATGCTCATCATTTTTTGTTAGTGTTTGTGTATTTAATGTGTGGCCCAAGACAACTCTTCTTCTTCCAGAGATGCCAAAAGGATGGACACCCCTGGTAGACCATGCATTCAGGCAAACCCACATTCTATCTGCAGCCCTGACTTTTAGCCATTGGCAAATAACCTTTCTGAGTCTTGGGTTCTTCATTGAAAAGCGCAGAGACTAGCGGTACCTTCTTAATGATCCTTGTGAAGGTTAAGTGAAGGTATGCTGTCAAATGCTTAGCATTGGGCCTGGCACGTGAGATAAACTATGCTAGCAGCGACTGCTGTTATTTTACTACTACAGTTAGTACTCTTGCTATTACTATGACCTCCACTTTTATTAGGCATGGGGAGAGGGGTTAGAAACCATATTGCAGGAGCAAGAACTACCTTTACCAGAGGTCCTTCCAGAAAGCTAGGTCAGTTCTTTGAAGGTTATGGTTGAGAGAAGAGGTTCAAGAGCTAGGCTAGCCACTTGCATGGTGTTTTGAGCCTAGTGGTAGCTCATCTTCATGCAAATGTAGACAGACATGCAAATAAGGCTGCCCCTGCTCCTGGGGCGCCCACGCCCACCAGGCAGATTGCCCAGGACTTCTCTTGCTGCGCTTGCCTCATTCTCCTCTGTGATGAAATGAAGCTGAGACATCAAAGCAGGTGAGGTGAGACTATGGTGAGGAAGGTCCTGAGAGAGGGGACGTATAAGAGAGAAATTTGAGGAGGAAACCTTCTTGTTCCCAAAAGCAGCGAAGCCCTTGCTCGGGGACCTGTGTGTTGGCTTAAAAGTCTTTAAAGCAGCTGAAGTGCATCGGCTCAGCAGTGAGAAGAGACCGGCAGATGGGGAGGCTGAGAGATGAAAAAGGAGCAGAGAGCTGCAACTGCAGACTGCACCCCAGGGTGAATAGCAAGTGGCTGGTTTATCATCCCGAAGTCGGTCAAATGAGACTTTTTCTTTTTACTGTGGAGAATCCCGCCTTGTGTTCATAACCACCTATGCGGTCCGTATTTCTCCTTTCTCCTTGGGGATGCTTGGTGCCAAGTCCGACTTTGTACTTCCTACTCTCAATTCTTAGCTAGTAGCGATGCTCCTAAACCTCGGGAGGGGCTCTGCACTCTCCAGCATTTTGGGGAGGGAGCCCTCTCTCATGCAAAGCAATCTGGCAGGCTCTTTGAGATTCTTTCCCAAGCTGGTCTCCTCACACAGCAGAGCCAATTCCTCTAAAAATAGGTTTCTACCAGGGAACCCACGGGGAGACGGTTCACTGCAGCTTTTCCTCGAAACTGCGCTCCCATCCACCGGGCTGTTCTGGCTGCTCCCTAATGTTTCTCTGAACCAGCTCCAGCCTGCAGTGGGGACGGGTTCCGGGAAGAGCCAGAGACCCACGCGTTCCTCCGTTCTGTCATCTTCAGTCCACCCTCTGGGTCCTCAAGGCTGCAGAGAGACCGTCTGTCTCATCATCTTCCATTTTTGCTCTCCGCACAGTGTCATCCAGTGTCCCTGCCCTCTGCTGCAGCAAGTAAATGCATTTGGTGGAGAAGGGCTGTGGGGGAGCTCAAGGGTCAAGTCATAAGCGAAAACACTGAGGGGAGGAGTCACCCCACTTTCCACCCAGGCTCTCCCCAATCCCATCGTTCATCTGGGCTGGGGCGACAGCTGCTTAACAAAAGCAAATATCCCCCATGTTACCAGGGGATTTAGAAAAGAGAGAAAGAACTGAAAAACAAAAACACAAAGGCAGCCAACAAAACCAAAGGGCTGAAGGGCTCTGGAAATCTCTGACACCGGGGATTCTGAAACTGGTCTGAGAGCCCCAGGTTTCTGTGGGGCTGCCCCAGGGAAGGAGGGGAGGGAGTGGGGTGAGGCAGGGGCAGCTGGTAAAAAGGGAAGCCAATCAGGGGACAGAATACTTAAGAATAGAGCCTTGGAATAAATACTCCTGGGTGTGAATCCTGGTTCTGCTCTTACTTTGGACACATTTCTTTAACATTTCCTGCCTCACCCTGTTCTCCTCTTTGAAAAATGGGGCTCATTGTATCTACTGGAGATTTTCTCTGAGTAGTAAATAACATAGCATATAGAAAAGTAGCACAGTGTTTGGAATCTAAATGGAATCCAAGAAGAAAAAAACGGATGCCCACGTATGTATAGACACCATGATAGAATGATTAGTCTTAAACCCCCATGCTACTCTTCATTCATGTTTTTCTAAGATGAAAGAAAAATGTCCTCTGTCGGAGGCATCTGAGCATGTGCACATAGGAAGAGCAAGTCTGGCTCCATGTGCACACCTCTGTGTCCTGTAGGCAGTGCAGGTGTTCTGCAGAGCCAGGTAGGAATGGCTCGGGTCACATGTGCCCATATGCCTCACCTTTGCCGTTAACCACACATATAACCTCGGTGGCAATGTCTAGTTCTCACTGCCCTTTTGAAGAACCACAGGAGCAAAGGTAAAGAAAGGGAGGGGCCAGAATTGTGACTTTGATGGGAACCTTCCCCTGCAGCCCTATCCCAAGCAGAGAAGCATCAGGACCTGAACCTGTGGCTCTGAGAGGTTGCCTTTTCTCCAACCAAAAGGCCCAGGATGGCTTTTGGGAAGGATAAGCACAGAATTTCCCTCCTTCAGCAGGGCCTAGACATCCTAACAAGAGTTCCCAAGTCACAGGGAGACTAAGACAGATGAGAAAGTCTTAGGAATCATTGTGAACTCTCACAAAAGTGACTTTGTGACCGCAGGGAGGCAGTTTAGCCTAGGGGTTAAGAACACAGGCATTTGAATCAGACCAATCTCGGTTCAAATGCAGGCTCTGCCATTTACTAGCAACCTGACATCAGGCAAATTGGCCTGTTTGTACCAGGATTTCTTCATCTGTAAAATGGGTATATTGATAATACCAGTCGCTCTGCAGTGCTGTCAAAAGAATACAAAGGGCCAGTATGTAAAGAGCACAGCATCTGACGTAACAAGGCCTCAGTAGATGGTAGAGGGTCATTGTTACCACCGCCTCCCCCATCTCTGCCAATAGTCCAGCGCAGCTCCGGAGCCTCTCTGCCAGGTGACTCGCCACCCCTGCCAGTCTCCTTGGCATCGCATTGACGCATGGATTGCTAGCAATACATCATGTTCAGTCGCATGTATGCAAGTGGCAGATCATTAAGGAAGCACCGAGTAACTGGGGCAAATCAATACAGAACACAAACGGCTGAAATTCCCATCAGGGGTTCCCATTGTTTCCACTGGTGCCGGAAGATTGCTTGGGTGTTTGCTTTGCGTGTTTGTTGTTATGCTAGTTCTATTAAATCAGTCTGCGGCCTGAGGAATGTTTGCCAGACAAAGAAAGACCCACGTGCCAGTTAAGTGAGACCTGAAACAGCTCTAGGCTTCAGACACACCCCTGAGGGTGCCCGTGTTTGCCGACGTTAATGCGGCGTTTGTCCTTCACACTGCATTGCTGTCACTGGGAGCGTGGATCTTTGCGGGCTTGGTCCAGGCTGTGGACTGGGCGGCATGGGAAAAGCACCAGGGGCGCCTGCTGCATAGAGAAATGTGCATCTCTATGGATGGGCACAGGCAGTGACTGGAAGGGTGGAGATGCCTCCGCTCCAGAGGGTAGTCGGCATGGCTCAGTGAGGGAGAGCTCCGGCCTTCGGACTGGATAAAAGTGAGTTCGAGCCCCAGCCGTAGCTCTCCCTGGCTCTGTGAACCTGGGCCCATGACGTGACATCTCTGAGCCTCAGTTTTCTCATGTTTAACGTGGGGATGATGAATGGGCTCTATTTCCCAGGGGTATAAATACTGTTGGACAAGCCATATAAACTCAGCCTAATGCCTGGCTTCTAAGCACCTGGGACATGTTAGCTCTTGCTATTGTTATCGCTACCCTTGCCTTTCATTTGAAGTAGCTGACTGTTCACAACCACCCACCCCCAAGACAAACTCTGATGCCCCTCGAGCAAGGTTCACGTAAGTCTCATGGCCATGGCGTCTCATCGGGGTTGGATGGCAGCCAATACCCACAGCAGCACAGCAGGTGGAGACAGAGCAGGGACAGGACCCTCCCCAGAGCACAAGTCTCAAGGGCACAGGATGAGCAACGACGTCCCTGTGGGGTTAACAGGCTCAGATCAGAATTCTTTGTTCTTTGTTCACAAATCACATCTCTGCACTCTACTTGCATATTTTATACATATTTATACCCATATTCCATCTTCCTCAGCTCCTACAGCCTCTTTACACAATACCTGCTTCTGCAGAAGTCGTGTGAGGTCTCAGAAGGAGCCCTGGGGTCTTAACCGCTTGAACTTGCCTGTGACTTTGAGAAAGCCACTTTAGTTTCTGGGCCTCAGTTTCTCCTTTTTCAAAAAGAGAGGACAGTGTGTTCAGGGGACAGAGAGGTGGCAGCTCTGCCACCTACCAGCTCGGTCGCTTTGGACAGGCTATTTGGTCCCTCTAGGTTTTATTTCCTTCACTCACAAAATAGGGCCAACCCAGCTCGCCTCCTAAGTGTAAGGATTAAAAGAGATAATAGACGTAAATCAACTCGACTCCATAAATAATAGCTCTTCCTGTATGGTAGCAATAAAGTGTGGTTGTGTGATGGACCGTCTTGAGAGGGATTAAATCACCAGATGATTAAACCCTTTAGGGACGGGTATCGCCTCCTGCTCCCTGATTCATCCCTCCCTTAGCCTGGCGGCCATCCCTAAAGTGGAGGATAATTGATTACGAACTGCCTGGACAGCCAGCTGACCGCGCACCCAGCGCTGACCTGACTTGCCTGGGCTTGTGGCCCGCAGCCGGGAGCGGTGGGTGGCGTTGCAAAGCCAGGGGGCTGCCATTGCTCACAGAGAGTAGCTCCCTCCAGAGGCACATCCAGCCTCAACCCTGGCCCAAGTGGCCAGTGAATCACAGGATTCCCGGAGAGCATTTGCTACCCGACTGGCAGCCCCAGAGACCCGTGGGGCTGCTGCCTCAGCTGAGAGATCCCAGCTGAACTCTGTGTATCCAGAAACGAGAGTGTTCTGGAACTTCTCAGTCAAGGCAGCCTTCCCAAGTCCGCTGCCTTGGCTGGTGGCTGTGTCCAGGAGCCCACACCTCTGAGACCTTGTGGCATGTTCTGTGGCTCACCGACAGCCAGCCAGGCCCCTGTCCAGCCAGCCTGCACCCACGTGCCCAGCAGCGCCCACCCCTACCACCATCCCCGCCCTTTCCAGCGGACCACAAAGGCTTTCTCAGCAGACCACGGCAGCCTCATCTATAGACTCTATTCATCCGGCAGCCAAGAGTGATCTGGCCTCTCCCCTCTTGCCCGCCCTTCGTTTTTCTGCCCAGTCTCCCCCTTCCTTTGGTCTGGAGAGTGATTTGTCTGTGTTATGGGTTGGCCTGACAAACCCTTGCACATTAGCAGCTGAGATGTTGTTTGAAATGGGAAAATTGCTGGCAAACTGCTCCATTAGCTGTTCCAGTAACAAATACTCTGTTCCCCCAATGAAGATGAGATCACAGAGGCACGAATTAATACGACTGTCTCCCCTACTATGCAGCAGGGATTACTCTTCGAGATGGAGAGGTTCGCCCCGGCCAGGAATGTGCATCCACGGGACAGCGCCTCTGAGGGAGCCAGTCCCTTGTGTCTCTTCCTCCTGCTGCCCCCACCAGCCCTCCCCGCGCAGGGAGACCTTTTTTTGTGTCTTCCCAGCGGAGGGTTTGGGGAGCGTCCATGCCAAATGAGGAGGTGATGAAAAGATCCACACCTCGGAGAGGAGGGAGATGGATGAGGGGGAGACGCTGAGCCCTCAGCGCAGGCCGGGCGTCATTCATCACCTCAAACAGAGGGCCCGCCTCCCGCTCCGGCCGCTTCCCCGCCACACCTGTTCCTGGTGACAGGAAGCCATTTGAGAGATGAAAGGATAAAGAATGGAAGGGCTCGCTTGCTCCCCATGGCCCCTTCTCTTCCAAAGAAGCTCTGGGCCCTGGGCCTGCAGCATCTCTTGACTTTGCAAAGTAATAGGAGAGGAAGCATTTCAGGAGAGTCTGAGAGATGGTAAAGCTGTAGATTCCAGCAGCAGCCCAGGGGAACGAGTGGTCTGCTCGGGTCTCCTGGGGCCTCCAGGGTGTCAGAGAGCCAATTTGATGAATGTCAGGCTGAGCTGAAGATGTGAAGGCTCTTTCCCCACCGTATTAGAACAGCCAATGGAAACCCAGAAATAAATCGTGAGTCATTATGCTATACACCTGAAACTAATGCAATGTCATATGTCAATTAGTCCTCAGAAAGAGAGAGAGAAAGAGAGGGAGAGAGAAGAAGGAAAGGAAAGGAAGGAAGGAAGGAAAGACCCAGAAGTGAAGTCACCCGCTGACATTCCCGGGGGCCTGCCCAGGGCCCCAGTAGCCGTGTGTTGGAATAAGTGACGAGCTTCCATATAAGCGTGGCTGGCCCACGCTCTGTGTCTTTTCGCTCTTCCTCCTCTTTATCCCTTGTCTTCATCAGCACTCTGACTGGTTCCTTCCTGCAGCCTTTTCTGGAGGGGCTGGCTGCCTCCAAAGCCAGCTGACAAGAAGCAAGCACCAAATCCTCAAGGAGAAGTCGTCCCTGTCGCTTTCTCCCAGGGCTGGTGCTCCATGCGTCAGAACAGGAGTGCGGCTTTTGCCCCGTGTTTGCCTGGCCCCCTTGACCCAGAATGTGTGCCACGTGATGGGAGAACCATCCTGTCCTCAAGGCCCTCAGCAACTGCTGGCTGATGGGTGGGTGGTGGGCTAATTGACTCTTCTCTGCTGTTTCCCAGACGCCTGGAACAGAACTCCATCAAGTCCATCCCAGCTGGAGCCTTCAGCCAGTACAAGAAGCTGAAGCGAATGTGAGTTTCCGCTGGGGAGGGGTGAGCCCTCGTGCTGTCGTCCGGGGCGACGACACGTCCTGTGCAGTGGGTGGCCTGCTCGGCGCCAGGCTGCGTCACGCGTGTCCTGGACAGTTCAGTGTCGGACCTAGCGTGTGCTCCTACGATTGGGAAGGAGGGTTTGGGAGCGTTTTATGCAGATGGTGAGGTGCAAGGGTGTTGGCACCTGTGCACCTATGTGAACAGCCAAGGGCCCCTCCAACTGGAGCAGAGGGGAGGGGTCGGGGGTGGAGCTCAGTTGACCTAAAACCCCATGTCCCCTTTTTATCGTCCCCTGGCTTTGGAGACATGGGCCTGAAGCAGGGGCTTCAGTGGAGACATGACTGTGGGCCTGTGCCCTTATAGCACTGTCACCAACACCGGCACAACCGCACATACATTCATCCAACAAACACTTGGCGCACGCCCGCCGCGTGTGAGGAGCCGTGCAGCGCGGGGGCTGGCATGACGTCGCTCTCACAGAGCGCACGCATTTGTGCAGGGGGACACAGGAAACCCCCCAGGCGAGCCCCAGAAATCCCTGTGCTGGAAAGTGTGACTAGGGAAGAGGGTGGTGGCGGTGGTCTTTAGGGGGGGTGCCCATGGGGGCCTCTCCGTGCGGGTGCCCTGAATGAAGGGAGTGCGTCCTGACAAGCTCTGAGGGAAGTGCCCGTGAGAGGCCGAGGGCAGCGTGCACGGGCGCGTGTGCGTGGGGAGTGTGCACGGGGGAGAGTGGGGAGTGAAGCGGTGGGTGGTGTTGGAGGGAAAGGTGGGACCTAGATCCCGGGGAGCCCTTAGACTGCGGTCAGCACTTTCTGTTCTAAGTGCGATAAGAAGGTTCTTACCCTCCAACAGTCCGACCCTCCTGATTTTCCCCAGCACCCCCATTACCACTGTAGCCAACATCACTGCCACCACTACAGCCTCCTCACGCCTGGTGACACCAGACCTGCTGTGCCTTCCCTGCCACAGCCTTCAGTGATGCGGCCACCCTTCCCCATCACGTGGCTGCTCTGTGAGCCACCCAGACCTGGGCGCTCTAAGCGATGCTGGCGGGGCTCTGAAATGGCCCCGTCCTGCAGTCACCGGTGCTGAGACTCTGGAAAGGAGCCGCCCTTCCCTCTCCCAGGCTGAGGGTCATTTCCCACCGCCCAGGGAAGAGGGTGCTGCTTTCCTGGCGCTCCTCACCCTGTCTGGCCGGCACAGAGGAGCGAGGGAAGGCCAGTAGAAACAGCGCAGATGTGTTGTTCTTTTCAGCTGGGGGCCAACTCATCCGGCTCCCTTGAGGAGGAGGCCGACGACGGTAGAGAGGTTAAGTGCCTGCCGACTCCTTTTATGCTAAAAATAACATCTGGGCGAAGCAGTGGCATTGGGAGGTTTTACCCTCAGATCTCAGGAAGCCAACTTCCCATCTCCCTGGAAATCCAAACCAAACAAGATCTCCTGGTACAATTCCAGACGTGGAAGCCGGCATAATGAGGCTCTTCTTCCCTCCCTTGGCAGCGCTCCTGCTGGAGGAGCTGGATAAATATAGGCCTTAATATTTAACACCTCAGGCCATTAATCTCCTGGGCTCCCCGCTTCCCCAGCTCACTCCCCACAGCCCGCCCCCCAATTCATTTTTAAAGCCCAGCTTGATTATGCAGCCAGATAGTAATTTCAGTGAAAAATGGCAAGTTCAGTCACCGCCCCAACCTGTATCTCTTGCATGATTTAAGGTACTGCTCTAATTTTTCAGCGAAGTCCAGGTAATTTAGAGCCTGCCTCTGTTTCACCGTTCTTTCCTCATCCTGTTGGACTCGCCATGAGTTGTGCATTCAAAATTCATAAGACCTGCTCAGTCACGACCTGGACAGCGAGTCTCATTTTTGACCACTTCTGGTGGCATTTATTATGATGCCCTTTTTTCTCCCAAGCGAAGGGTGGTGGGGAAGAGAAACTGCTTAAAAATGTTCCAACAAATGGAATTCCAGAAACCCCTACCAGCGTGTGAGGGCTTGGGAGGACCAGGGTCCCTGGTGAGAGTGGATTATAAAACCCTGAGTGCGAACTCCTCCTGGGTATAGTGACAAGTTTATTTCCATTATCTAAAAAAAAAACCAAAACAAACAAAAAACAGGTTCCCCCTCCACTGTGAATGAACCTTGCCCTTCTCTTATCTCCAATAAGAAGACAAGGACAGAGAATTCTCCCTGAATGAATGCCTTTGTCCCCACCTATTTCTAGTGGTCGGCTTAGTGTAAAACTACGTCCAGGTAAAAATTAGTGGAGAAACCATTTTGGGGGAGAGTCGGAGCCCTGGAGACGACCCCTCAGCTTACAGGGTTGGGTCACTGGTCGCGCAGACGCCATGGCACACCTGTGCCGTTCAGCCAGGAGGGGGTGTTGAGGTCTTCACTCGCACCATCATAGGTAGAGCAGAATTCCACAGGCTCCAGCAGGTCCATGCCACACACTTTGATTTCCCGCGTGACCCTTGTTGGCCCAGGAATTTGCCACTTCTGCCCTGGACAGTCTGCCATGGCCACCCCCCTCAGTCTTTCAGTGTGTAAGTCCCAGAGACTGGGCTGGGCCTGCGGCTGACCAGATTCTAAAACACTGTGGCCTAAAGTGCCACTCGGGGTGCCACTCGGGGAACCCCCTTGCGGAAATCACCTAGAAGTTTGTAGCATAGGCAGACTGATTTACAGCAAATCAGGCTTTCTGTGGGCGCACTTTAATGAACACCCTGGTGAAGTTTGAGCTCAAGAAGCGCTAGTCGAGAGTGGCCCAAACGCCCAGAGTCTGTTCTAGGACCACCCTGATGGTTGGGAGGGGTCCCGCATGGAGGCAGGAGGGCACCTGAAGCCTTCCCCAGTCTGCCTTCCTGTCCAGCATCCATCACAGGGAAGTGCTAAGCCTACAGAGCCAAGTCGAGTTCCCTGTAACTCCAGGCTCCGCCCCTCACAGGGCCGCAGTTTCCTCCCTGGCTGGTGTAGCTCAGTGGGCTGAGCATGGACCTGCAAACCAGAGGGTTACTGGTTCGATTCCCAGTCAGGGCACATGCCTAGGTTGCAGGCCAGGTCCCCAGTTGGGGGCACGTGAGGGGAAACCATACACTGATGTTTCTCTCCCCCTCTTTCTCCTTCCCTTCCCCTCTCTCTAAAAGATAAATAAGTAAATTCAGGAGACATCATACCTTGCGCTGTCGAGGGGCGGGACCTAGCCTAGCTGGGGACTGCAAACCAGGCAGCCCTCCCAAGGCTGAGGCGGAGGGCCTCCCCAGTCATCACAAAACGTCCTCTGCACACTAGACACCTCAGGACCTGGAAGGGACATCGGGGTCAGGAAAAAAGAACCACAGCAATAAAACAGTTGCCCACCAGTCTGGTCTGAGCGCAGGCCTCGTCTGCCGGCCTGAAAGGCCTGACCAGGCAGCCCCGCTGACGGCGAGCGAGATTAGGGTAATCCGGGGCCTCGGCTTGCTAAGACCTTCTACAAGAGGGGCTCGAGGAAGAAAAGCCCAGGGTAAGCTGACGAGCTGGGAGCTCAATCTGTGGATTTGTTGGAGGCAATCCCACCAGCTAAAGGGATCAGCTCCACGGCTGTGCCTAAGAAGCCTGACCCCATGAAGCCTCTTTCAGTGAAGAGGCTTCTGGAGCCGGGAGGGCAGTGGGCGGAGGCCTGGGCAGGGCGGCCACAGGCCCTTTGGAAGGTCATCAGGAGGAGGAGACACAGGCCGCAGCGGTGTGCTTAAGAGGCCGAGGGGTTGGGGAGTCTGGCCCCACTGGGGGCAACTGCGTAAGAATCTACTTAGCTGTGCTTTCCTCTCCATATTCCCTTGTCTCCTCCTTGTTGACCTGCCAAGACCCCAACCCACCCCCCACTTCTGCACAAAAGCAAAGACCCATTGATTTATTTTGTTAAAGAGAACGAACTGGAGAGATTCCTTGTTGCTGGAAATTGGGGCGTCCCCCCTTGCAGTGGCAAGAACCAGAGGCCATCCCTGAGCTAATGACTCTGAAAGAGAGGCTGCCCCTGGGCGAAGTGCCATTAGCAAGGGCCAGAGGCCGGTGCTCAGGGGCTGCTGGGGTGCCAGCAGGGGGCAGCCTCCCAGCTCTATGGAGCCTCCCCATTAGCGGCCTGGTCAGCAGCCTCCCAGCACCCCGCCTCCCTCTGGCTCCCACTGTCCCTCAGGCCGGACGCCACTGTCCTGGGGCTGCTCCTGTGCCAGGGGCTCCCCCAGCAACAAATCAACGTCACAAAGCCATCCCGGGAGAATCTCGTGGTGAGTTACGTCACACGGCCTGGCTGAGGCACTGAGCCAGACAGAGCCTCTCCCCCCAGTCAGAACCTCCTGGCAGCTCACGGAGGACAAGTCGCCAGGGAGGTGAAATGACTCGGGGCGCCGGGGAGGAAAATAAGCGTTTGCTGAGGCAGGAGGCAGACGAGGATGCTCAGAGGACCCCTGGCCGTCCATGTCTGG
Source organism: Micronycteris hirsuta (assembly GCA_004026765.1). NCBI lineage: Eukaryota > Metazoa > Chordata > Mammalia > Chiroptera > Phyllostomidae > Micronycteris > Micronycteris hirsuta. The sequence goes on along the minus strand of PVJI01006576.1, from coordinate 12,643 downwards.
GTGAGGCCAGTTCGGGCTTCATTTATGTCATAGTTGTGGGTGACCTGACCTCGACAAGGCCATCGCTCAGCTGGGCGCCATTTCTCACCTATAGACGAGGGCTCCCACGTGCAAAGACCTGCGTCAAAGTCAAGGTGCCGTGGGTGAGCGTGCTTGCAAAGCCAGGAAGGGTGACGCAAGCGCAGGGCATTTGATCCCGAGCGGGTGAGTCGGGTGGTCCGAAGCCCCATCCGTGGCACTGCGGGTAAGTGAAGTGGACGATGAATTAATCCTCACCACTTGGAGGACCTGAAACGCTCGACCCACATTTAGGCTTGGCGTGTAGACCGCGGAGCCGTGTCCTCAGACTCTTCCGTTCGTGTTTTCAGAGACATCAGCAAGAACCAGGTCTCGGACATCGCCCCAGACGCCTTCCAGGGTCTGCGATCGCTCACGTCACTGTAAGTGGGGTGCGGGGGCGGGGGGCTGGGGGCTGGGGGCCGGGGCCCAGGACGGTGCGTCCGAGTGTTCCGGGAGGGGTTATCGTCGAGGCTTTAAGTGCCCTCACACACTTGTGGCAGCCCGGTTAGAGAAACACATATTTCTTCAGGGGAAATTGATCTCGGGGAAGATTTCTACAACCCACATGCATTATTTCTATTGATTAAGTGCCCAGCAGCCTTCCCAGCTATTGGCGTTTAATTCGAATGCATCTTCTGCTCTAACCACACGCGCCCCTCCCGTCCCGCAGGCCTCGCCGTGCTCTCCAGGGAGAGGGGCAGAGTTGTCAGTATGCTGATGACCGGGCCGTTTCCGCGGGAACGTGGCCTTGCCCAGGGAAGGACTCACGCTCTTCCCCTGACTTCCAGACTTTTTCCCCAAACCAGCCGAGGGCCGTTGGCAGAGGACGCATCAGCCTGTCCTGTGCGCCCTTCCTTTCTCCAATCCAGAAACCCGAGGGCAGCCCACTGGGTGGGACCGCGGCCGGGCCTCTCAGGGGCTCAGAGACCCTCCGGGGCGTGAAGGAATGGCACTCTGCCCGGCCCTGTCAGTGACTTGCCGTGAGGCACGGGGTCGGCAGTACCTGTCCTGCCTGATGCCTGTTTCATGGTGGCGATGGTCTCGGTGATCAGGCTCACTGGCAGCACTCCCTGAGCCCGTGCTGTGTACCAGGCGCTGTGGTCTCCTCCTCACGACGACCTGTCACACGGAGTCCGCCCTCGCTGCCCTCTCACAGCTGATGAACATGGGTGACCTCGGCCCCACACAGACCAGGGTTGAGTTCTGTTTTTCGTCCGTTTGAATCCTGGCTGCGTCCCTGCCATCAGACAGGACCTGGCCCACCGTCATTGTACAAAAGAAATCTTGGTGCATAAGTAAATGTCATTTACCCAAAGTAACAAGTGGGAGTGTCAGGACCGGGACCCACGCAGCCTGACTCCGGAGTCCACGGGCACCATGCTCTGCTGCCTCTGGAGATGATGCAAAAAGTAAACAGTAAGCTACAACAGGGATGTCCTCTGCTGATATTATTTATGTCACAGAGTGACCTGCCCACTGGGCGAGAGCGAGGATGCTCAGAGCAAGGCGAGCTGCCCACGCTCTGCCTCTGTTTGCCTAACGAACGAGCGGGCAGGTAACGAGGTACACAACCTCCCCACTGGCCTCATCCGCTAAGAACTGCTAAGTCCTGGCTGAGGAGAGGGAAGGCTCTTGATTCGGCTGTTGCTACTGCTTGCAGAGTAAATTAGGTTCGTTTATCAGAGGGAACATCTGGCTGGGGTATCCGAGACAGGAGGGGGTGTGAGATTAGTGTCTGCCCGTGGTGCTGAAGATCACAGAGGAGAAGCGGGAGCGGCCGACGGCCACGGGGATCCTGCCCCTGCCCCCACCATCCTGTTCCCCTGGGCTGGTTTCCCTCTGCCGGGACTCACGGTGTGGTCGCCCAATGTGGAACTGGCATACCACAAGCCAATTTTGAAATGTGCCGGGGCACCTGTAAGTGCAGCGCCTCTCCCTGCCAGTCTGTGCGTTCCTCCATTCAGTGGGCACCTTCTGTGTGCTGAGCAGTAGTATAGGGTCCGAGAGTGTGGCAGTGAAGTGGGCAGGCGAGACCCTTGTCACGGAGCTCTGGACACAAACACACTCAGTGCAAACTCAGGAGCAGCCGAGGTGACGGGCAGGGTCCTGGTCATTCCTTTTTTCGACACTGCCGGTCGTGCTGGCCACTGAATGCGGTTCTCAGCTCCAGGGACCCAGGCACGACCAAGCCACACGATGTCCCCACACAGCCTCTATTCGAGGGGCTGGTGGGGGCGGCACAGACTGCTTCCAAACTAACTAAATACAGGGTGGAGCAGAAGTCGGTTTACGGTTGTCTGTATGGAAAATAATGCAATCATTAATAAATAATCATACAAGAATAAACTGTTTCGCGTACTCACAACTGTAAAGCTACTTTCACCCCACCCTGTATATAAGTGATATAAGGTGATCTGAAGAAAAATGAGAAAGAAAAATGGGTGACAGGTGGTGAAAAATGTTAACCAAAATATTCAGGAGAAACTTCCCAGGGAGGAAGTGCTCGAGCCCCCACATGAGAGGCTTGAAGAAGGCAGCCAAGGAAGGACCCCAGGGGGAAGCCAGGTGGGGCCACACCCAGATGCCACAAGGTGCCCCCAGCCGTGTCAGCCTGCTGGGGAGTGATTCGACCCCCTAGGCTTCCAGCCGTCCCAACAGATGCATGCCGATGGCGTGAGGGCCCCCTGCCCCAGAGCCCTGGCCCCCACCCCTGCCCCCGGCCCTGGCGTCTGCGCTGTAGAACTTCCAACACCAGCTGAGAGGAGCAGACGGTGGCCTTACTACATGTGGCACCGGGAGTGGGGGGACATTAGTATGAATTAGAAATGTGCGCCTGAGCCATCATGCTGACATTTATTTAGTCATTAATTTGTTGAAACGTTAATGACACACACCCACAGGCGGAGCAAGACGCTCGCTCTTCACTCCCGGTGGCACCTAGAGAAGGGGGTTTGGTTCTCCCTCCCGTTGAGCAGCTCCCCCTCTTAACACTTTCCCTCCCCAAAGTCACACGGCAGCCACAGTGGGGGTTGAATATTGCATCCATTTAGTGCCCTGCAGGGCCCAAGAGGGAATTTAAACAAACAAACAAACAAAAACACCTGCTTAGCTAAGTTGCCTAACTCAGAGGAGGCTGGACCCAAGAGAGAGCAAAGCGTTCGCCATGGAAGAGACTGAGGAGAGGCCAGAGTGTCCTCATGCCCGAGCTGTGGGCCAGCAGGACCCACTGGGCCCCGGGCTGCCAGGGACCACCCTGCAGGCTCCTTCTCCGAGCTTCCCACGTCACCAGAGACCAGCCCTTGAATGGGAGACCCAGGGAGTGGGAGCAGGCCTGAGGGGAGGTGGGTGAAGGGCTGGCATGTAGAAGCTGCCACCCCGCCAAGGTCACAGTCCCTGTTCCCCGTTTTTTCCTGAGAGCCTGTCCCTGACTCAGCAGTCTCTGAGCCATCCAGGTGGAACCCCAGATAGCCAACGCCCGGTCAAAGTGGATGGCGAAAGGGCTCCGCTCAGGAATCCCGGGACACAGAAGGAAACGTCCTGCAGGCTGTTCTCAGCCTGGTCATTACTCGCTGAAGACAGAAGGACACAGGGCCGGCCAGCTCCCCACACATCTTATTTATCGCCGGGGTGTGAGTCACATTAGCAGCACAGGGGGACCCTACAAGGGGACTCTTTCTTCCTATCGTGGGTCGTTTGTGGAGCTGGGCTGCCCAGCAGTGGCCAGACAGCCTTCCCGCTCCCACCCCAGGGGCACGTGCCTGCTGTGGCACTAGCGCAGAGAAGGGATGAGGCAGACCAGGGAAGGGGACACCCAGAGAGCCAGCCACCCCAGAACTGGCTGAGGTGATGGCCTCCTACATGAGTGGGTCCCCTTGCCCTCACATCAGCAGTGACCACTGTCTTCTCCGGTCGTTTCCAGGGTGCTCTACGGGAACAAGATCACTGAGATTGCCAAGGGACTGTTTGACGGGCTGGTGTCCCTGCAGCTGCTGTGAGTAGGAACTTTGTCACTGTGTCTCTGGGGCCGTTGGCAAGCCCTTCTCCGCAAACTCTGAGCCGTGCTCTGTAGAGTTCTTCTTCTGACTCGATGCACGCCAAAGGGGAAAAAACCTGAGCTGTCCGCCCCTTACCTCCATCACCTCCTTTTGTTGGAAGGAGAGCCAGGGAGTTGGCAGACGGAGGCCAAGGTCAGTGAGAACAGACCTGAACCCGGCCCAGGGTCAAGGCCAACCACAGGCCTGGGGGTGGGAAGTTAAACTTAGTTGAATCCTACAGATGCTAGGAACTCACACACCAACAGCCAGTACTGAAGCCGAAAGGGAGCTGCTGATAGACACGTGACCTTGAGGAAGGGTGGGGGTGGAGGGCAAGGTAATCAGAGGAGAGCACAATCCGTCACCGATGCGGCTCTCTTTGGGAAAGCGATGGCTGGGTGGGGAGTGTTTATTTAATTTAAAGGGAGATTTGTTGCCTTGAATTTTAAGCTCTGGGATTATTTATTTGCATTTATTTCATTCTGGTCATTTGAGCTTAAATGTTTGAAGAAGATAATTGAACTCTGATGCGGAGAGGCACAGAAAGGGATCGAGTTCATCCTGTACTTCAAGATGTTATGACGGGGGAGAATTATCTCATGTGTGTGTAGGTAGCTGTAGCATCCACATGCACGTTCTGTGGACGTGGGGACACGTGTATGTGCGTGTACATGTTTGCTTTGCTCCTTGTCGGCATCACGACTCCTACTGGCGTTAGGAATCATGAGTATCCCGGGAGGTGTGGAGAAACCGGCGCAGAGCTCAGAGGGCCCCGTGGCTCAGAGGTCCCCAGCCCCCGGAATAGCACAGGATGCGAGTTCAGAGGTGTGCCTCCAAGTTCAGTGAGTGTGTGTGTACACACAGGTGTGCATGTGTATGTGTCTTTTTAAAATCACCTCCAAGCCTCAGGCCACAGGAAGGGGTGTGGGGCTCCCTGCCCCCACGTGGTTCAGTGAGGCTGCAGTACGAGGCTGCAGACCAGGGAGCCAAGCTGGGCCTCCCAATGAGGGAGAGGCCGGGAGCCAGGGGGAGAGAGGAAGGTAGGCGGCACACTTCACCTGCAGGCGCCCAAGACGCTTCACTGCTTCACCGCGGAGGAAGTGAGGCTTCTCCTCCGGCCGTTCTCACGTCCCTCCTCCCTCCCCTCCCGGTGGCCTTTAAGGCTCCGCCCAGACAGTCTCTCCTCGGACAGTAGATCACGGAATCACGTCGCTGTGAGGTGGCAGCAAGTCCCCAGGCACATCCGTCAGAACAGCGTCAGGCTTGTTTCAGAGAAGCTGAGGTCAGGGGAAAGAAAACGCTGCCCTCGTCTCTGCATCCCCCTCCGTGTGTCTCTGGGTCTCCCTCCCCTCTGTCTCCGCGTCTGTCTCATGCCGTGTGGCTGTGTGGGCCTGTCCCGCTCAGAGGTCGCAGCCCTCCGTGGGTTTGCTGGCGGGACGCACCAGGACTCCGCGGGGGCGGGTGGTTCACAGATGGTGTTCTTTGCTCGTGGCAAAGAAACTGTAAGTTGTAACCGCCACCATACGGCTAGTTAACCTTAGCTATTCATCCCTGGAAAGAAAAGTAACAACGGCATCTGCCTTGAGGTGGGTTTGGGGGTGTCATGGCCCCAGGGCTGGGGTGAGTAGCCTTTTACAGTCTGTGGGTTTGGTGTGAGGAGAAAAATGCCCTTGTGCTCAGGAAGGAGAAACGCAGCGTACATCCCAGTGCCTGGCAGTGCATAGCGCGTAGCAGGGATTCAGGAAATGCGTGTTTTTCACAAAAGGGAACATGTCCCTGCTTGGAGCTGACGGCCATCAGGAGGGGATAGACTTGCAGGACTTTGCACGGGCCCAGGAGGCGACACCAGCATCACCTCACTTTCAGCCGATGGAATTGAGTAGCTGAGGAAAAAAGCAAAGCTGCTCCCCCCCACCCCCACCCCCACCTGGAGACCAAGGGTTGACACCACTCAGACAGGCTGTTTCCAGAAAGAACTCGCAAGTGTGACTGACAGTCACTGGGTTGTGACTCGTTTGGCAGTTGGAAAAGAGGTCCTGATTAGATCTAATTTAGCGTTCAGCCCGCTGTAGATTGGATTTCTCCTTGTTAGACTTGGAGACATTCTGATAAGAAGGCTCCGATTAGAACACCCTGCTAGTCTGGGCAATTTCCTGCCCTTTGACATCAAGGCTTTTTGTGAGAGATTTGTGGGTTTTTTCTCTCTCCGTCTCTCGAATTATTGGCACTTCACAATGCCGCACCATCTTCCCCACACTTGGTGAACTTGGGTAGTTCCCCTCTGGCCCCTGTCACGAGGCCGCCAGCACCAAAGCGAGTGTATGGCGGTCAGCTGTCCTGCCTGCCCCCCACTTCCCATTTCTCCAAACGTGTTGTCCATCCCACCGAACTCCTCACAATGCTCCTGAGTCACTTTCAAAATAGCTGCCGCGTTTCCCTGTGTGTGATCCAGAACAGCTTCAGTTCCTGCAGAGACGCCCATTATGTGGGTGCACATCCATTCGTTATCAGTAGCAACTCCTATTGCATTTAGGGATGCAAGGTAGTCTGTCTGCTTCAAGCAGGAGGCCAGGAGGTGAGTCAGGCGCCCATTTGAACAAGAAGTGTGCTCTGAGACTCCCTCCTCAACTGCTGAGACCTGGAGACACCTCAGAATCTGAGGTTGGGACAGGACAGGCCACTGGCACATGCTTCCACCTCCGAGGACCGGAGCAGTGGATGACCAGAGAAGGGGCTTATCCTCTCCTCCTGGGTTCCATCCGTCACTCCTCACAGGCAGCAGAGCGGGCACTCTTGCTCCTCCCCATTCCTCTGGCACCTGGGCTCCTGGGTTCCTGGGACTTCTGTGCATGTGGCCCTGGGGGCCCAGCCAGCCAGAGCGCCCCCAGATCCCTCGCCTTGCAGCTCAGAGATCAGTCCCCCCTCAAGCTACAAGAGGTCCCTTCCTCCTCTGATGGGCAGCTGTGGGCCTCATTGTTCCAGCGCCCCCGGGGGAAAGGAGCATTTGTCTAGAATCACTGATTGCATGGCGTGCATAGGACAGCCGCTCGAGTGGACAGGCAGCCATCTGAGGTGGAAAGTCACGTTCCTGCAGCCGCGGTCGATGCTAGGCCCGCTCCAGGAGGTCTCACACCAAACCAGACTGTCTTGGGACTGGAATAAGCTAAGACAAGCCAGGCACCTGTTCTCTGATTTTCTTGGAAGACACACAAGACCATTCGAGGATCTTGGAGTTTGCCAAGCACCATGCCAATTACCAGGCGGAGAGCAAAACACCACTCCCCGCCGCTCACTTCCCCGCGCCAGCTGTTGCACTAGCTTCGCTGCTGCCGCTGCGGCCACTGCTGCTGCGGCCGACACTCACTGAATACTCAATAAGCTCCAGAATGTGTGCTGAGGAATTTCATCCCCCATCTCGTCTCAGTTTCACAGCAGTGCCAAAAGAGAGGTATTGCTGAAGGCCCCCTTTACAGACAGGGAAGCTGAGGCGCTGAAGGGGTAAGCGACTTGGCCATTGTTGCTCAGCATAGAAATGACTGAGCGCTGGACCCAGGCGGACTGAGCCCGGAGTCCGTGCCAGAGACTTCAGCTTCGGCTCAGTCACAGGCAGATCTGCAGAATGACCTTTGCAATGCACGGAACGGGAGACACCCGAGCCAGCCCCTCTGGGGGCGCCCCGTGTCCGTGGGCCTTCCCCTCGGGGCTCACTGCCGTCACCCCGCTGATGCTTGTCCTGGGCGGTGGCAGCCAGGGGGCCGCATGGTCATCAGAACTGGGTGAGATGTGGAGAATCCTCCCCAGCAGGGGGCACAGATTGACTTTCTGACTCATCATCTCCTGTGTACCTGGAGCTTCTGGAGGAAAGCCCTTGGCGAGACTTAAGTTCTGGAATCACTCCGTTCTGGCTCATCCAGTGAATGGTTGACTCCTCCTGAAGGATGTATTAGTAACCAGGTAGCAATCAGATGAGCAGGTGACCACCCTACTTGCTGTAGGGGATGGAGGGGACAAGCCAAGTCACACTAGCTGAGGCCACTTGACCTCCCAAGAGCAGGCAAGGCTCCCTGGGCTGGCTCTCCAAGTCTCAGCTTCCTTCTCATTGCCTTAGGAAAGCCCTTTGCTTGCCCCGCTCCTAGGGCTTTCCTGTGTCTGTGCATCGAACAAGGCCCTGTTTCAGGCCACCACCCAATGGCACAGCTGCATTTTCAGTTTCCCTGGCATCAGGCATCACCATGACAACCCACAACCCGAGACCAGCACTGCAGTCATTATCAGGAGAGACAGGAACAGTGACCTTGCCCCCAGGTGAGACTGGGAGGGTTCCTCCCATGTCCTCCAGGGAGAGTTTAGCATGACGTGGTGCAGAAGACCCATTCACACGCTCAGGGAAGGTTCTGGGCAGGGTGTCAGAGGTGCTTGTCTCAAGGCAGCTGGGATCCCCAGGTTCCTCCGCATGGCCGGCTGCAGTAAGCTGCTGAAGGTCAAAATAAACCCGCACATTTTGTGGGGAAGGAAGAGAGCACATTTGTCCTAAGGCACGAGAGTGGTTCTTATAACAATTAATAGACAAAGAAATTCAGGATGGCAGAGGGCTAACTCTAAAGAAAAAAATTTAAAGAGGAAGACACTTTAATGAGGGAGGTTTGACTATTCCCTACAGCTTAATCAGGGGCCCAGGGGGCTCCCCGAATCAGTGTCCTTAGTGGTTTATGCCCGTGCGTGATGGTGCTAAATACTGCCAGGGATACACAGAGAAGTTTTTTAAAATAACAAAGAGCCTCTATAACCCATTTTTTAAATGACCCCCCTACGGAAGGAGCCAGCCAAAGGGTCATGCCCTGCGGTTGTTGATGCCATCTTTCCTCCGCTGTGTCTACACCTGGGTGCTTACGAGACAGAAAGCGGCTCCCCAGCCTCATGTCAGGAACAGGGGCTCCGTGAGGCCCCGCTCGGCAGGAGCCCAGGCCCTGCCTTCCATCCCGTTGCTGGAAGGGCTTCACTTGCCCTCCAGGAGGGGCCGCTACACTCTCTCTCAGCGCCCGTTTTCAGAGAAGACCTTGTCCTGCCGAAGCTGGAATATGCTTTCGGCATTTCCAGACAAACTCTGTGTCCGTAGGAGGAGGAAGACCGCTGTCTCTTGCAGCCTGGCCGGCAGGCGTGGAGAATATAAATACTATCCGGGATGAGAGCTCTGGGCCGCTGAACCAACACGTGAGCCGCTGGAGTCGCCAAGGCGACTTGAGTGCAATCTATCATTAAACCCGACTCCAGATGTTTGCGTTTTCCAGGCCTTGCAGCCAAGGCCCGTGGAGCCCCAGAGAGTCATTACTGGAAAAAGTCTGGCCCAGGGCAGTAGCGAAAAATGGGGCCTGAGTGGTCTTCTGCCCACTGGCCTTTTGGGGAGACTGGATGTGCTGGGTGCTTCTCACTGATCCGGGTGGGCTGGGCCTCACTTCCCTCCTGAGGTCTATCCCTCACCCCTCGCCCCCCACCCCGTTACCTAGCCCCTGAATGAATGATGCTGCAAGCTGGGACGGGTGATCAGAGCTCCAGGGACCTTTCTGGTGGGGCCAGGTCCAGCCCCCTAGCGGGAGGACTGGAGCCACAGAGCCCTCCCTGGCCCAGACGCAGGGTGTCTCCCCCGCCACCCCCAAGCTCCAGCTCTGTGATCCCTGGTGGCTCCTGCTTCCTGCCGGCTTTTCCTGAGGCAGCAGCTCCTGGAAAGGATGATCTCAGCAGCACCCTGTGTCGGCTCGCCGATGGGCTGAGTGCTAATACCTCTTGACACAGAACATATGTGGAAGCCGAAAGAGCTCCGAGGAGGGGGTGGGGCTTGCCGCGCAGAGCTCACGCTCAGAGGTAAATTTAGAAGGTGATGTGCCTGCACTCCTGCTCTCAGATGTGCTGCACGCCTTAATTTCCTCTGATGGGCGGGTGGCTCTTTTGGTTTTGTTTTACTAGGGAGTCATTACTGAGCTAGTGGGAGAGGCCACAGAGTAAAGTCCCAACCCTCCCTCAAGGGGGTGACTCCCGCAGCCCCTGAGTGAGCGTGGGCCGAGCCTCAGGGTGGCGTAGTGGGCAGAGTGAAGTCTGTGGACTTAGGTGGCGTGGACCCAACTCTCTTCCTACCATGTACGAACTGCAGGACTTTGGGCAAAAGGACTCCATGCTTCTGAGTCCCAGAGGTGTCATCTGTCCAAGGTGACACTTACTTCACAGGGCTGTGGGGAGATTCTGTGAGTTAATACTCAGAAGCCACACATAGAGCTTATTATTACCTGTTAGGTCGTGTGACCCCAGCTGTCCGTCTGGTCTGCTCACCTCAGCCCCTCCCTCCCTTTTTGTTTAGATGACCTCTGAGGTTCCTCCGGCTGGTGGCTCTGGGAGCAGGTGTCCCTGAAACAAGGTTGGATCTGTTTCTGGGGACATCTGTATGAACACGATAGGCCCCCAAGCCCTGACTCACTGGATCCTACAGTGAGGTGTTGCTGGCGCCCAAGTTCTAAGTGTGCACACCAGGCAGCCTCTTGAATGAGGAAGCAGGAGCCTCCCATGTTACAGGAGGGGTACTCTCTGTGTCATCACTGTCCCCCGGTCTGCCCAGAGGAGACCAAGGACGCAGGGTGAGCGGAGTGCAGAGACAAGCATGCCAACTCCTGAGGCAGCAATCACTCAGTGACCCCTGAAGGCTGGAGCCCATGCTGTGCAGGTGCAAGCCGTTCGGTGAGGGGCCTGCCATGGCATACCAGCGGCAGTTTGGTGAGCAACCTTAGTGCCAAGTCCTTCCTAAGAGTCAGCAGGGCTCCTGACGTCCCTACACAACCAAGAGGCAAGCAGAGCCTTCTAGACCCGACCAGACCAACCTCCGTCCACCTGAGGCACGCCCAGGTGCATTCCAAAGGCAGCAGAAAATAGGCACCTCCCAGAGACAGGAATACCTCCATCAGACGAGGAGGAGAGAATGTGGGTTGTACATCGTGGATGAGAGACGAGTGTGGGGTCGAGCAGGCTCACTTACTACTGGGTGACCTCTGTCATGTCCCTCACCGTGCTGACCAGGGCTGCACCCCGGCTGTGGTCTCGAGATAATGCTGCATTCTCACTATTGTTTCACACAGCCGCCCCTCCAGCGGGGATGAACCAGGGCGGGTCAAGAAAGAGGGAGAGTCATCCCTCCAGAGAAGGGGGAGAAGGCCTGGGTTCAGAATTTCTCGTAGAACCGCTGAACCCCCTTTCAATAGTTGTTTACTCTCTATTTGCTCCATGATTGGGTGTTTCTTAAATTCCCCACCTCTCATCCATGTAGCAGGTGACTCAGAGATCCATTCACAGAAGCCAGGCTGAGTGGAGTAGCAGCCTGCCTCTGTCCCCAAGGAGAGAGGACAGGGGACAGGCTGTTAGATCTGGCCAGTAGTGCCTGGGATCCAGGAGGCTGTCCTTGGTTCCTCCATCTGGATAAGCTCCCCTTGCACCTCCATGTCTTGCCTTTGTGGTTCAAGCATCCTGGGAGGGCAGAGGGACCTGAGCCATGTGTGCCCTTCGCGTTCCCTTGAGCTCCCACTCCCTGCAGACCGCCCCTCGTGCTCTCTTTGCCGAGTAAACTCTGCCAGCCGGGATGGGGGGGGTGGGGGTCGCTGCCCTGTCAGGGGTGTCCAACCTGAGGCCCACGGGTCACATGTGGCTCAGGATGGCTGTGAGTGCAGCCCAATACAAAATCGTAAATTCACTTAAAGCATTATGAGATTTTTTTGTGATTACATGTTGAAATGTCTTTAATGTATGGCCCAAGGCACCCCCTGCATGACATCTTTGCAATACCATCCCATGCTGAGACATCTGGAAGCAATAGGGAACAGGAAAGCATCCGGATCAGAGAAAGAAGCCTCAGTAGTTTGGAAGGGTAGAGAGGGTTGCCAGAGTGGGATGCAGTTTGGACACCCTTTCAAGGCAGGTCAGCATTGCCACTCCTGTCTCCCCAAGGCCTGCCTCCTCGACCAGTATCTTGCACTCCCCAGAACCAGGTCCTGCAATTGGGCTAATGAATCTGCACTGGGGTCTCAAATCTAAAGGCCAGGCATACAAAAGGGAGTAGTGAGGACTGTGGCAAACAGAGAGCACAGGTCCCATCTGAAGGAGGCAGCTACTCCATAGCTGCCTCCAGTGGACCCAGTGTTTCTAGAGCTTTGGGAATTTTTTTCAAGAGAAAATAGAAAGCTGATGTGTGTGTGTTTGTGAGAGAGAGGCCGAGAGAGTCCCAAATTTCCCAATTTGTAAAACACTGGGAGGACTGGATGAATGTATTTACACGGAGAATGTTGCAATATATGGTGGGGAGAATTCCAGCCTCCAGCCATCAGACCAGCACCTCTGACCTGGCCTCTTTACTAAATGGTTCAACATTTCCCAGCCTAGACAATGCCCTCAGAAGGCCCTAAATATCAAGCCAAACAAACCAAATGTGTGTGTGTGTGTGTGTGTGTGTGTGTGTGTGTGTGTGTGTGTGTGTAGGGCCCATTCATTCCCAACGCTTGGGTACTTGGTCCTGTTGT
>PVJI01006575.1:0-85219 GCA_004026765.1 Micronycteris hirsuta | reverse complement strand
GAATCTGCCCCCAGGAAGGTGCACTCCAGCCTCATGACAAGCACATCATCCGCGACCCCGTGACCCCGTGACCCTGCCTGCAGATGCAGCCCCTGCTGTGGGCCCTGCAGGGAAGCCTCTCCTCCGCACTCCCCAGGCCCAGCCTCTTCCAGGAGCTCGATTTTATCTCAAAGGCAGAGCTGCACCTCGACTTCCCTGGCCTTCCTCGCTCAGTGCTTCCTCAGCGCCGGCAAGTCTGTGCGAACTCCGGACTCCTGCACTTGGTTTGTGAATGCGGGGACACCCCTGGGTGATTCTGACGAGACAGGCTCTTTCACCGTGTCCCCAACTTTATTTATTTCTTAAAGTATGTTTATTGATTTTAAAGCTTTTATTCATTTTATTTTTAGAGAAAGGGGAAGGGAGGCAGAAAGACAGGGAGAGAAACATCAAGGTGTGGTTGACTCTCATGAACCCCCTACTGGGGACTTGGCCCACAACCCAGGCCTATGCCCTGACTGGGAATCGAACCGGCGCCCCTTTGGGTTGCAAGCTGGTGCTCAATCCACCGAGCCACACCAGCCAGGGCTGTTTACTGACTTCAGAGAGGAAAGGAAAGAGAGAGGGAAACATCGATATGAGAGAGAAGCACTGATCGGTTGCCTCCCTTACGTGTCCCGACTGAGAATCGAACACGTAGCCTTTTGGGGGACAGGACGATGCCCCGACCACCCAAGTCGCACCGGCCGGGGTGATGCGCCCCGACTTTAGATCCGACCCCTCCCCGTTCCCACCAGGGAGATGACAGCTGTTGGCCCCTCAGTTGCTGCCCCTGTGGAAACTAAAGTGCGGCTTCTCTTTTATTTTAGGAATATCATGATCTTTCAAGACTGGGGCATCATTATGTAGAACCGAGATTTTTCTTTACCCATAATGCGGTAGCCTTTGTGCCCACTGGTTCTTCGCAGAAGTTTTCAGGGCCTGTTGGCCAGGGCCATCTGGTCTCCGGCGGATCCTCGAGGCCCAGAGGCTGGGGTGCGTCCGGGGCCCCGGAAAGGCCTGCCCGGTGCTGAGGCACTGCTTGGCTCCTCCAGGGGCCGTGGGTTCCGACAGGGGACGATGGTCAGGGAGACGGGCTTCCGGGTCTGTCAGCTTTGTGAATGCTACCAGTGCTTATGATGGGGTGCTGGCTGTTAGGGTGGCGGGGTGGGGGTCGGGAGCTGTTCTGGGGGTACTATTCCAGGTGTGGAGTGGCAAAGGGCTCAGCCCACGTGGACTCTGGGAGCTCCGTCCCGGAAGCTGGCAGTGAACCACCCCATCCCCTCCTCCCCGGGCACCGGCAGCAGCACTTCTTAAGACCCCCACCAGCTCAGTGGGTCCCCGTCCCCGCCAACAGGCCACGTGCACAGTCAGGGCCACGTGAGTGGTGCCACCTGCCATCCCCTCTCGGTCAGCATTGACTTCCTTTGGTGAATTAAGAGGAAGAGATGAAATTTGAGGAGAAATCATTTCACATTTCCCCTAAAAAACGAATTCAAACAGTGCCACGTTGTGCCACGGTGCAGATGAGACTCTTTCGGGGTCTTTCCCAGAGAAGAGGTGCAAAGGCAGAGAGGCAGCGGAAACGCACGGCTGTGTCCACCCCCCCACCCCCACTGCAGGCTAGAGGCGAATCTAGACCAGCACACCCAGCGCCCACAGGCAGGGATTCTCTCCTTCTCCCTCCCCTGCTCCATCCCTCCCTCCCTCCCTTCCGTCTTCTCTCCCTTTCTTTTCTTTTCTTTCTCTCTTTCTCTCTTTCTTTCTTTCTTTCTTTCTTTCTTTCTTTCTTTCTCTCTCTCTCTCTCCCTCTCTCTCTCTTTCTCTTCCTTCTTTCCTTCCTGCCCATCACACGAAATACATACCGTATTTTTCAGACTATAAGATGCACTGGACCATAAAACGCACCTAGGTTTTAGAGGAGGAAAATAAGAAAGAAATTTTTGAAGCAAAAAATGTGGTAAAATATTTAATTGCATAAATAACATTATTTCATCAATGTAAATCTAAACAGCCAGGTAAACTATATTCAGACTCTAAGACACACCCCCATTTTCTTCCCAAACTTGGGGGGAAAAGGTGTGTCTTATAGTCTGAAAAATACGGTAAGCACAGGCTTTCAGAGGCAGGACACTGAGAGGTGATGTATTAGGGAGCGGCACCAGCTGGGGTTCCGTGCGGGAGAGCAGACCCTGCCTGGCTGCTGTGAGCTCACAGGGATTTGCTGCCGGGAATTATCTGGGTGGGGGGCCCGAGGAGCGGGCTGCAGGGCCATGCCATCCCAGCTCGGTCCTCCATCCTGCCCTGGGAGGCGGGGACCGGGGCGCACGGCAGAGCCTGTGCTGAGGCGAGTGTCCAGGATTAGGGAACAAAGACGGGGTGGTGGTGTCCTCAGCTGGAATGTGGAGTCACCACTTCCTTCAGCCACCGGGAGCCGTGGTGGACTCCGGGTTCTGAGCCCAGCTGCCCCTCCCTCCTGCCCCTCCACAATGGGGAGGAGGCTGCAGTCGCCTTTAGAATTCTGCCCACCACCCCTGGAGGTGTGGGGACGTCTCTAGGGGAGGCAGCTAGCTCCCAGGGCCACGGGCAGTTCTCCCCAACGGGTGCAGCTGTGAGCCGTCAGTGGCTGACTCACAGGGTAGCTGCTGCCGTGGGCGCCCCCGCCCGGGAAGGGGTCTGGGAGAGGCTCCCGCTCAGCTTGCCAGGGGCCCAAAGAGGAACCAGAGCAGCAGGGGAATGGCCAGCACCCCCGTGTGCCTTCTCCACATCACAGCTGTGCACCCAAGGGAGACCCGGCCCCCACCGGGGGAGCCTGGGAGGCGGGAGGGCAACTTCCCGGCTGTGCAGAAGGAGATGGGGAGACATGTCCAGATCAGCTCACCCCAATGCTGAAGGGGAAGCTGAATCGAGAGGCCCTGTGGCTCATGAGGTCCCTCAGGTGACCGGCAGACCCAGGACCCTCGATGTGTAGGTCGGTGCTGAGCAAAGTTGAGATGGACCCCCCAGGGCCCACATTGCAGCCAGGACCCCGCACCCCAGGAGCTGGCGAGAAAACCACTGGAGGTTGGGCGCTCCGTCTGGGGAGCGCGAGGGAGGACCCCGGAGGTTCGCCGCCGACTGTCACTGGCCTCGGAAGTTTCCGGAGCCACAGGCCGTGTGGGAGAGTCTAGATCCTCAGTGACCTGGGACAGTTCGAGGTCACAGAGTACGGTGCCTGACTGAGTCATTTTCTCTCTGTAACTCCTGTTCCCCTGAACCCAGGGACGGGCTCTTCTCAGCTCTGCCGAACGCCGCCTTTCTGCACGTCACCCGGGCGCTGCGCTGCGGCTCCTCCTCAAGCCGCCGCTCACTTTCTCAGCGACGGGTGACAAGCCGGGACTCGCCACAAGGTGCCCCTGTCCCCTAGCCCGGCGTTCAGGGAGCAGAACCCCAGGGCGCCCTGCGGCTGCGGGAGGGGCGCAGGCATAGTCTCCTGGGTGCTGTCTCCCCTTATTCCTTGGGCTTAAAGGGGATGCGCCATGGAAAGGAAGCCAAAGTGCCCTTCAGGTGTCTCTGATACACGGCCCGCCACAAATAACGCCCCTTTTTATTACAAAATCATAAGCGTGTTGTTCTGTAATATGACGACCAACCTCCAGCACGCCACACGGCACGTTAGGTGAAACGGCCATGTTAAAACCATCAGTGATCACACCCGTGTTACCCCCCTGCCCACCACGCGGCACAGGCAGGCCTCACTCCTGCGGGACCCTGTGTTTCCCACTGGCTGCGTGTCGCCTGGGCCACGGGGCCGGGGAGCAGCGAGAAGCGGGGGCGTGTCCGAGGCCAGGGCTCCGCCCGGAGGGCGGCTGTGGGCCCAGGTGTCCCTCATCTGTGAAACGGGACCCCCCCCCGCCCTGACAGAAGATGACACGCTGTCCGCCATCGAAGAGAGAACGGGCATCCACGCATCGGAACCGTGCGAAGCCTTGTGGAAATGCACGGTCTTTCTCAAGAATTTCCTGGAAACTCTGAGCAAGGGCACCGTTTTCTTCCCCGTGGACGGGCCCTGGAACAGGGCCCCAGCCTCACGCTCAGAACCATTAAATACAGAACCGTGAAAAGAGACATGGTCTCCCTTTCTCGTCTCTTTGCTGGCGAACTGAACTTTGGGGAGTGGGGGGCCCGGGAGGCGTTGGTGGCAGCATTAATGTTTGAGAGGGGAGGCTTGTAGGAGAAGTCTCTATTCAGAAACTTCAAGAAGAAACGCGGGGCAGGCGGGCGTGGTGAGGGCGGAGGGCGACTGCATTTCCTGTTTTCCTTTCCGCTGGTGTTGGAAAACACCGCGGGAGCACTATGGAGACCCACGAAAAAATTCCAAAATTCATTCTTTCTGCTGCTGGCGGCCCAGCCCCAGAGGTGACGCAGAGAAGGGGTGAACTTCTTTTTGGAGAGCCGGGGTTTGTGGGAGCCCAGCCCCACGCGTGTTGGGGGAAGGCAGTCCTCAGAGGGTGACCTCAGCGGCTGCAGGGCCAGCGGCAGCAGGGCAGAGTCTGGTTTTCATTTACAGTGCGGGCCGGCGGTGGGGAGGGGCCGGCAGGGGCGGGAGGAGGGGGAGGAGGAGGGGCGAGAGGAGGCCCTCACTGTACCCCTGGACCCCGGCCAGTGTGCAGCTCAGTCTTCCCCCAAAGGCCGCTGCGCTCTCCTCTGCTCCAGCCTCCTGCAGGGACCTCTGGGGCGCGCCCCTCCTCCGTTCAGGCTCCCTCTCCTCCAGAGAGAAAGGGACGCACGGGGAGCCTGCGGACCATGCACCAGACCCAACGTGACTGAACACCGCAGCCCAGGGAAGCCACCTCTTCAGGTCTGCTCAGGGTGAGTGCCACTTCCCCTCATGGCCCCAAGGCCGCGCCCGAGGAGGGAATGCTTTCGAGCTGGGGACCCTTGGGAGGTGGCTCTCAGGGTCTCTCTGTCAGTGTCCCTTTTCGTTACAAGTTGCAGACCTCTGGACGATTCAGCTGAGTTTTCTTTCTCAGTTGGCGGCCACTGGGCTTCCCTAATGCGGTTGAGGCCGTGGGCTGCCCACGGGTGTACCTGGGCTGCCACCACGGGGCGCCTGGGGTTTCCAGCTCAGCCTGTGCTCCCGGCGAATGTGCTTCTGGGCCCGCGAGGTGCGGGATGCCGCTGTCCCCTTCCGCAACTCGGTGGGGGTCTGCTTTGTCAGCAGGGGTGTCTGTGGGAGAATCCCAGAGCTACCTGTCGGGCTGCTCCGGGGGAGGCGCCTCTGAGTTCTCCCAGGTGCGCCGGGTCCGGCTGGTGGAGCACATCTGTGGCCTTTGGGGGACTGTGGTGACTTTGGTGTCCAGGTTTGGGGCCAAGTCAAGAGTTAGCCGTGATCGTCAAGGCTTCATCTTTTCAGGAACCTCCGTGGAAGCCTTTGTCCCCTGGGGCTGCTTTGAGGAGCTGCAGGGTCAGACGAGGAGAAGGCATTTGGTGTTTGGGCGGCACGCCCAGTGGATAAGGCCGGGGGCCCTGGGGCCACGGGCCGGCTGTGCTGCCCAGATGGGGGGCGAGTGCCAAGTGGGGAGGCCCAGGCTGCGCTCTGGCCCGGAGGGTGGGGCTCGGTCCTCTCGCCCAGGATGGAAAGTGCTTCCTGACAGTTGCCAGCCTGCCTTGGGGACCTCGTTCAAGGGCTTACTGTGTTAGGAAATCAGTGTGGGGTGGAGCAGGGTGGGGTCCCGGGAAGGGCCCTGTGGACTTTGGAGGACTCAAAAAACCAGCACTTCACAGCCAACCCAAGGGGCAGGGTTAAGGGCTGGTCTGGACCCCAAGAATGAACCGCTCCGAACCTAGGGGTGCCCTGCGCTCAGCGGGACTTCAGGGCTGGGCCCCTTCCCAGGCAGGTCCTGGAGAGCTGTGGGATCCAGGGCTCCTGGGGTGCTCAGAGCTCATGGGGACAGACTATGCTCAACCTGGGGTCCCCCACCTCCCAGGGGACCCGTTCTGAACACTTCAGAAACGTGCACAGGGCTGGCCTTGAACCCAGGCAGTCTTTGTTTTTAACCAGAACCCTACTGAGGGGCAGCAGGCTGTGGGACGTTACAGGAACTTCTGGGGTGTTCGCTGGGCCGCCGGTCGTGGGGTGTCCCTGGTGGGAGCCTCTGAGGCGTGGTCCTGCGGTTTTGAAGAGGAAGAATAGGGCGCTCCCAGAGGCTGACGGACTCTCTGCGGAGGCCTGGGGAGCCCTAGGCGGCTGAGACAGCAGGAAATCCCTGACTGGGGCAGAAAAAGCAGGCGGTCTCCGCAGAGACCCCGAGCTTGCGCCTCTGGGTGTGCATGGGCCCTCGGCTTTGCTCCCCTAGAAGACGGTGCCCCGCTCCCTCCGTCCGTCCCAAGTGACGGGAAACTGGTCTGTGCTCCCTGAGTCCCTGCCGGCGTGGAGGAAGGGGGAAGCCGTGCTGGATGGGCGAGCCGGCTGCAGCAATGGCCCAGGCCCTGCGCTGGGATCCCCAGGCTGCGGCAGCTCCTTCATCAGGCCGCCTCCTGTGGGCCTGCTGCTGCGGGCGCCGGCGGGGGGCCGGGAGCGGGGGCAGGGGCTTTGGGAGGGATGCAGGATCTAGGAGTGGCCATGTGGTCCTGAGGGCTGCTTGGTTGAGGTCACTGTTTTTCCTCATGGGGTCAGGGCCTCCGTCCACGCGCCCAGCAGTGCGGCAGCGCTGAGAGGACGTGGGGTGGAGGGGCCCACTCTGGGAAGGGTCCCGGGCAGGGCGGTGCCCCGTGGCTGTCCCGTCTTTTCCCAGTCGGGGACCTGGAGGGCGTGCCTCCTCCCCGTGTGCCCTTGGCCCTCCGGCGATCGGGTCTGTGGCGAGTGCTTGCCTTTGGGTCTGAAGGACATTTTTGATGGAAGAAAAGCATCTTCCTGAACAGGGATTGTCCTTTGTCTGCAGCCCCTTGTGTCCAGCGGTCCAGCGTGTTTGGGGCTCACTGCCGCCCTGCTCTCCTACTGAGCTGAGAACCTATAGCGTCAGTGGGGGTGGAGTGGGGAGCAGCCCTGTGGCTGTTGGCAATCAGCCTGCGGCCCCTGCAGGGCGCCTCATCTGACCTCAGCGGTGGGTGCAGGGTTGCCGCGGCCACCCCTGAAGCCGGCTCAGACGGCTTGCCCCTGAGAAAGCCGCAGCGTCTCTGCTGCCGCGGGGTTCAGGTCTCCCCGCCAGTGCTCGAGCAGTTGGGTGGGCCGAGCATGGTCCCGACCAGCGGGCCTGTCAGCACCCACTTTCATGTGAGATTCCACGCTGGGGACCGAAAATTCCAGGGCAAGTCACGGGTTCTGTGGCACGCAACTGTCTCGCAGGCGTGTCGGTCGTTCAGCCAAAAGTTTCATTTGGAAATTGGCTCTTGGCACAGTTCTCCTGGGAAGGATCGGAAGGTTTGTCATCTCTCGGAGAAGACTCGGACGTGGCCTGGGACGCCCCCGTCTGAACGGGGCGTCGTGCCCCGGTGGCTGTCCCACCGCGACCTGAGGGAGCGGACTTTTCCCGGTGCCTCAGCCGGGGACGTGGGCCGCGAAGCCCAGCACTGCCTACAGGCGCGGTGGGCGACCTGAGGAGCGACCTGACATTTAAAACATTTTATTAGTCGCTCTGGCTAAGGAAATGAACCCCCCTCCCCACCAATGCGTCACAATATAAAGCAGGGAACCTTTAAAAAAAGTTCCTGCAAATTCAGACAGCTTTGAACTAGATATCTGTAGACACGGTTTCTCTTTCCCAATGTAAAAATTCTTGGGATAACCCTGTCCTTCACAGAAAAGATGCTCTTTGTCCTCTGAACCTGGGTCGTGAGGGCTTCCCACTCAGCACACACCGCTTCCTGATTAATTTCCCTCGGAGCTTAATTATGCTAATACTCGGAAACACAACTTTTGATACCTCTTGGTCTCATAGGTCTGTTTGGGGAAGGAGGTGAAATTTTGAGTTAGAGGCTTGTTCCTGAAAGTGAAGTTGGGTTTTATTTCCTCTAGGGGGCGGTATGTCCCCCTGAGCGTCAGCAAAGACTGTCCCCCGGCAGGAGTCCTTGTGTGTGTGTGTTTGGGGGGGGGTGTTCCAGGCCTGCAGGCAGAGTGTCGGTAGCTATTCCGCGGAGCTGGGGGAAAGTGGTTTCAATACAACGTGTTTAGAAAATGGGGCTGCAGCCTCCAAAGAAGATGCAAACTTAGAATTTTTTCTAGCTCAGGTAGGAGTGCGTTGAGGCGAAACCACGCTTTGCAGGGGGGCATTCTGCAGGCGACAGAACCGCATCACGAGGGCACCGCCCCGTTGAGAACGTCCACAGCGGGCGTCCCCCCCGCCTGCTGAGGAAGGTTTGCAGGAGCCGTGAGGCAGTTCGGAGCCAAGACAAGATCGCACAGCCCTGCCTCTCTGTGTCCAGGCAGAATTTCTGAAATTTATCTATTTTTCATTTACATTGTGTCATTATTTTATTTTATTTTCTCCATATATTTGATTGATTATGCTATTACAGTTGTCCCAATTTTCCCCCCCCCCCCCACCCTGACCCCCTTCCCTCCAGCAACCCCCCCCCACCATAGTTCATGTCCATGGGTTGTGCACATAAGTTCTCTGGCTTCTCCATTTCTCATGCTGTTCTTAACCTCCCCTGTCTGTTTTCTACCTACCAGTTATGCTTCTTATTCCCTGTACCTTTTCTCGCATCCCCCTGCCCCCACTGGTAACCCTCCATGTGATCTCCATTTCTGTGGTTCTGTTCCTGTTCTGCTTGTTTGCTTAGTTTGCTTTTTAGGTTCCGTTGTTGATAGTTGTGAGTTTGTTGTCGTTTTACTGTTCGTGGTTTTGATCTTTTATTTCCCAGATAAGTCCCTTTAACATTTCATATAGTAAGGACTTGTTGATGATGAACTCCTTGAACCTGACCTTATCTGGGAAGCACTTTATCTGCCCTTCCATTCTAAATGAGAGCTCTGCTGGACAGAGTCTTCTTGGGTGTAGGTCCCTGCGTTTCATCACCTCGAATGCTTCTTGCCGTCCTTTCTCGCCTGCAAGGGTTCTTCTGAGGACTCGGCTGACAGCTCATGGGAACTGGTAGGGTGTTAAGAGGAACTGATGCAGTGAGTGAGTGACTCACGCTTTTCATTACCTGCCCTTGGCTAGTTTCCCCTGCTAAGCAACCTGTTTGAACATATCGTAAAGAACGCACACGAATGGCAATCGTGAACGTCCCATTTAAAGTATTTGTTACTACAAAGTAGGTGACTGACTCCCAGCCTGAGATGTCCCTGTTCGGGGCCGAGTCACGGACTCCGGCTCCGAGAAGACAGCCCAACCTTCGGCGGGCTCTCAGCCAGCGCTCATGCTCCACGGCAGGGCGCCTGGGGTCCGGGGAGGGACGAAAATGGCCGGGACACAGGCCCTTCGTTCTGGTCGGCAAGCATGGTTTCCGTCTGGCTCCTTAGAATGCTGAAACATGACGACCTTGGTGGATGCCTTCTCCGCCCCCTTGACACCGCAGGACAAGGACCGGAGGCCGAGTGGCCGGGGTCGCAGAGCTGGCAGCAAAGCCAAGGCGCCGTTTCCTGGGTGCTCCCTCCTGTTGGCGCGTTCTGTGGACAGGTGGCTGGGCCCAGGGGCCCCCGGGGCTCACGTCTCCGGGAGCCCGGTGCTGAGTATCCTGTGAAGGAAGGAAGCCCCTTCTTTGCATTGGCCCGTCTTCTGTGGAGGAGCATATTTTAAGTTTATTTAGCAAAGAAGTAATTGTTGTTAAAAAAAATGTGGAAAGGAAAAGGAGAGAAGAAAAATAAGACAAATACGCGGAGTTCTGCCAAACCCTCTCCCAAAGGCAGAGTGTTAGTCTTCAGAAGGGGTCTTGCTGGCGTTAGCTCGGTGTCATCCGGCCGTTCTCCCGCAGCTACGACTCGGGAAACCGGAGAAAGGTTTCTGAGGCAGGAGAGGCCCAGGAAAGTGCAGCGGGACGTGCCTCCGGCCCCTCCCCCCGTTTGTGCTGTGCGTTCAGTTTTCATGGGTCCGGGGAGTGGAGGGTTGGCCACTGCAAGGAAGAGCTCACGGACTGGTTTAATTTCAAAATTCAAAATTGAGCCACAGCTGGACATGACTCAGGTCTCCAGGGAAGCCATTCCAGGAAACCAGTTTGTCTCTCTTCTGGAACCTTCATCAGTTGATTCAGCAGCTCAGGGCTGGAGCCAGCTCGGCTGAGCCCACGAGGTGCAGCAGGGCTCTCTGTGCCTGGTGGGGGCGGGCAGCAGGAAACCCGTCAGCGGCCAGAGCCCAGGGTAGCTGTTGGAGAACGTGGCTGCAGGACCCTGGCCCTGAGACCCCCGGGCCGTTCACGGTGTTTCACACGCCAGCGAGGCTGCGAGAGACTCATGGACCCCCCGCCGATGGAGACTGGCACGGGGCTTCGTTCCCACTGTCACTCTCAGTCCAGAGCTGAGGACATTTGATCAGATGTTCGACTTAATTATTGTAAAGGCTCTGTTTTAAGTAAGTTGCTCTTCTAGACTTGATCATGAGTTAGGCCAGAAAGCAAACTGGCATGTTTAATTTCCTTAAAATATGAGAGCAGTTTAGCCATGTTGAGTGATAGTACAATGGAACCCCATGGGTTGGGGAGGCAGGAGCCCCCCAGTCTGGGGCCAGGAACGGAAGCGAGGGGGACAGACACCGAGCCCCAACCCGGAGCCGCTGGCACCCTGTGTCACGGGGCTGGGTTGGAATGGGGTCGGTGCATGTTCTGAAGCATTTCCTAGGGCAGCCCCCACCTCAGTGAAAATCTGAACTAGTTCTAAGGTTTTTACCCTTAGCAGTATAAACGCAGATATCCTTGTCCAGGCGCCCGGCACGTCAGAGGGTAAAATGGTTTTCACATTTGCATCGGGGCGTCAAGCTTTTCCAGCTTCTGCAGAGACGGAGCTTTCTGTTGAAGGTCATTGTCTTGGACCCAGGGATGAAGCCTTCGAATGAATTCCCAAGTATGTGGGCAGCTGCTGTGGAGGTTCTTTAAGTGGTCCTTCGGGGGGAAGGAAGCTCACCCCACAGGCTCAGCACATCCTCCCTTGTGACTTCGTTCGGGGGGGAGGCTGCTTTCGAGGGCATGCCCCCACCGCATCGTCTGTGCGGCTCTGTTCCAGTCCTGGGCTGCCCGACAGGATTGTTTCCCTTGACTTTACCAGGAAGAGCTGAGGACTCGGGTCAGCCACTCGGTGTCCAGCCAGGACCCCAGTGAGGGGCAGCAAGGCTGGGCCAGCGCCCACAGGGTCAGGAGAGTTAAAAGTCTGCTGTCCCAGAGCCTCGTTCAGAGCCTGGGCCAAGCACGTCACCGTTTTCAGACGTAGCCTTGCGGCCGGCGTTTGGTATCTGGTGAATTTTCCTGGAGCGGAAGCGCCAACTTCTCGTGTGTTTCTTTGAAGGGCATTTCTCAGGGTTGCCCCCAGTCCTTTGCTTTCGAGGGGTTCCCCCCCAGAGCTCTTTCAAGTGACAACAAGATATTAAACTCCGGTCTCCTCCTAACGGGTGGGCCCAGTACGCCCCGCTTAGCTTCCTTTCTGGGGCTAAGATCGGGGACTCCTTTCAGGGATTCAGGTGGAAGGGGAAGAGGAAAAGACGGAGCGGGAGGGGCCGCAAGCTGAGGACGCCTCGGGTTTCCCGAAGTGTGACTTCTCGTGGCACAGCAGATGGCAAATCTCTGTCCCGAGCCTCCGGTGTCAGCAGGGACGGGGAGGAGTTAACGGCGGTGCCGGCCCTGGGTGGGAGGGCCAGCCTGGCTCTCGGAGGCGGTGCTTGGAGGAGACCAGAGAAATGACTTCAAAATGGGAGCTCTGGATGTGCTTAAGCCTTTGTCTCCAAATTACTTCCTTGTGTGCGTGTGTGTGTCTCTTTCTTAAAAAAAGATTTCCAGACGTGGAAAATGAAAAAGCGTTTGAGTAGACTTCATGAAGACTACACCCACGGCACTGCAAAAGAGCTGGGGGACGTCTTTGGAATAGGACCGAGCACAAGGTCAAGGCGAACAGCCGTGCACCCAGAGCTTCATAAAAGAGGGACCTTTTTAAGTTTCAAGGCATCTCAAATCCCTTTGAGAAGGAAGCAGATTAGCAAAAAAGAGGAATTACTAATGCTAAATAGGGAGAATGAAGAGGCATTGAGGTTCTATTATTAACCCTGTTGCCTTTAGGGCAGAGTCTGGGAAACAAAGCGACACTTCACCCCACCCCACCCCACCCGGGGGCCTCAAGCAGCCAATTTTTTATCATGTTTGAAAGAACAGCAGTGAACAAATGGATTCTGTTGACACAGAATCTGTGGTTTGTCACCATCAAAGACGTCTATTTTATCCCCACGAGACATGGGGAGTTTCCTTGAGCTGGGCCAAGTCTGTCACAGCCTCTTAGGGTTTCCTGGGGTTCTCCCGTGGGCTGTGGAAACGTAGACCCTTGTTAGGGTTCTGGTCAGGGCTCTGGTTCTGTGTCACCTGTGTGGCCTTGGGCGTCACTTTGTCTCACCTGGTTTTAGTTCCCGCTGCAAAACCCGGGGAGGAAGCAGCTGTTGGGCTGTGGGCATGAAACCTCACCCAGGAGACAGGAACCCAGAAAATACTCCTTGCAGGTCATCTCTTTCCTGGGGGGCGGGGCAGGATTGGGGGAGGGCAGTGGGGGTGACTGCCTCATCCCCCTTAATTAAAATGGGCAAGCCAGGTGATCATTTGGGAGGACGATGTCGACGTCTTTCACCGATCTAAACACGAACATTTCTCCAAGTTGCCAGGAACTTCAGTTTTGAAAATTCGGCTCCTCAGCAGGGCAAACAATAGACTAGATTTAACTGCAAACCTAGAGCGCGAACAAATCAGCGGCTTTCCCACCGGGAACCCAGTCGCGTGAGCTCACCGGTCGCGGCGGAGCCTGGACAACGCAGGACACCTCTCCTGTCCTTCCTCTTCAGAGCTGGAAGGCCTTCCCCCGCCTCTCTCCAATATCTGGATGGGTTTTGGAAAAAACACTCCTGTGCGTTATATATTTATCCCATTCCTTTGCATCCTGACGGGAAGCGGAATCGCTTAGGGGGATGCTCTCCTAAAGATCAACCCCTTGGAAATAAAACGTGTTACGTGTACTGTTCAGCCAATTTGAAACTCATTTCCCTGAGCAAATAGTTGTGGTGCGGGGTGCCTCAGAGAGGCGTGAGAGGTTTTATCCCAGCACGACTTAGCCTTTGTTGAGTGCGAGCACCGTCTCCGGGCTTATTTTGGGACGCTCCTTCAAGTCCTGCATCTGGTGTGTGGAGGACGTGCTTAATTTAAGCCGGTTGGACTGGACCCCCTGGAAGCCCCGAAACCTTCCCTGGAGGTGGAGTTTAAGTGTCAGTGGGGAGTTCGGCTCACATGTGGACCCCAGAAACCGACAGATGGGCCTGAAGTTTCGCATACGTTTGTGGGGCGTGGCCAGACCCTTTGTCACCTGTGGGCTCCGTATTAAAAAGTGTTCCTGACCATTCCTGGCCAGTGTGGCTCTGTTGGTTGGAGTGTCATCCGGTAGCTGAAAGCTTGTGGGTTCAAAATCCAGTTAGGGGACACGTCTAGGTTGAGGGTTCGATCCCCGATCCAAGCACAGGCAATCCTCCGTCTGGATGCATACGGGAGGCAACTGATCGATGTTTCTCTCTCCCTTCTGCTCTTAAAAGCAATGAAAAAATGTCCTCAAGTGATGATAAAAAAATAAAAACAGATTCTGATAATATTTGGAAAGGACAAGCTATATTTCAAGAAAGAATCCAGTAAAATTTAGATCACGTGGACAGACAGTTTTCCCATTTTTAGTAAGATGCTTATTGCTAATAAAACCCCCAGTGTTTAATTTTAATAGAAAGAATTAAGAAGCACCCACGTAGCATGTCCTCCCACCTTGCGCTGAAGTGTATGTTCTCAGTTACTGGGATGTAAATACACATCACACTCGTCCTTGCTTTTCTTTTTTTTCCAAAAAAAAAAAAAAAAAAGACATAAACAAACCCTCCAGAATAGGTCAAGCGGTGTGTGGAGAAGGAAGGAATGAGAGGATGGAAAGGTCCAGAACCTTCTCCTTGTTTTGCTAGGACGTTTCATGGAATGAGGGTTCCCTGGAATGCACTTTGAGAACTGCTGGCAGAACCTACCATGGAAGAGAATGGCAGCTAGAATTCACTTCCATCCACTCCGTGCTGGGCGTTTAACCAGCAGCCTGCTGCGCCACCCTCATGGGGAGCTGGCGAGAGAGGCGCTGTGCGCAGGGCCCCTGTCCGGGATGAGGAGGCGGGACCAGGCGAGTGGCCTGCCCAGGGAGGGCATGCCGGACTGCGTCCAGGCTCACCTGTGATTGACAAGTTGTCCCAGAGTAGAAAAATGTTTTTCTTCTTATCCTCTTATTAACCGTCAGAGTTGGGGGCCCATGGGAAGAGCAAGTTGCCCCCGAAGAGCCGTGTGACTTGGGCCAGTTGCTCTCTGAGCCCCAATTTCTTCTTGCCAAGCCTGGGGGTCAGCGTGTGTCTGGAAAGACGGGGAGAGGGCACAGGAGACCAGCGATGAGAAGCCGGGGGCAGCACAGCAGGTGCTGGGGAACTTTTGGTATCGTGATGTCAGAAAGAGCGGTTTGATGACACCATAGGCTGAGGCCAGTGCCCCTCCTCTCTCATATGGTGCCACGCCCCTGACGGGGGGTGGGTCCCCTGAGCAGGCAGGGGGATGCGAGAAGAGCCGCTGGGATGCGTTATATATTTATCCCATATATATGGGATAAATATATAACGCACAGGAGTGTTATATATTCTATCACAGGTGGGCTCAGTGGAAATGAAGGCAAAGGGCCCTCGTTCCGAAGTTGCTCAGGACTTCAGGACAGCGTTAGACCGAGCACGGGCCCTTCGAGCTTGGGGTCTTATGGGATGGCCCGGGACAAAGCTGGGAGGGACCAGAGCCTTGGACGAGGGGAGGAGAAATGAGGTGCTGCCTTGGCAAGGGGACATGACCTGGACGGAGAAGACCCGGGCCACCCCTGGAGGGGTCTCGTGGACATGCCCAGGCTCTCTAGCTGACCTCTCCGGGTTGGAGCCTGGAGGGTGAAGAGGGGACAGGACAGTGTGGCGTGGCGGGGCTGCTCTCTGGTTTGGGGCGGGGCGAGGGTGTGCTGTGTGCGGGGCCACAAGCGAGTGAGCCCCTCTGAACTGAGTGTGGCGGGAGGTCACGTCTGCCTGCAGCCGCTGGCTGGTGGTTGTGGGGACCATGCAGCCAGGCGGCCAGCCCTGGGTCTGGTTCGCTGTCTTGCTCACTCAGGAGCCCCGGGCGCATTCCACTCTGAGCCCGGAGGTCAGCACACAGCAGGTTATCGCTGGGGGAAGTGCTAAAGGTTAGTGCAGAACAAGGAGAAGGTCGGAAATGGCCCCCACGCTGGGGTTGTGTCCGTGCACGCTCGCACAGTGACCTGGGCAGAGTCCGCTCCCTCCCCCACCGGGAGCTCACCAGTGGGCTTCCTCTGAACGTGGTCGCAGAGCTGAGCTGGATGTCCCAGTCCCGCCACTTCTGTGCCTGCGCGTGTCGTTCCTCCAGACTCTACTCCACACCGCCGTGGGCTTCGTGACACTCTCGCTGCCTGCGCCACTGTGAGAGGCAGACGGGGCCATCGCACAGTTGGTAGCTGCGGCCACAGTAACATGACCACTCGGTTCAAAGAGCCTCATTTATGTGTTCAGTCAAAACTTCTCGTCGTGCCCTGGCGGGTGTAGCTCAGTGGATTGAACGCGGGCTGGGAACCAGAGGGTCCCGGTTCGATTCCCAGTCGGGGCACATGCCTGGGTTGCAGGTCAGGTCCCCAGTGAGGGCCATGTGAGAGGCAACCATACATTGCTCTTTCTCCCTCCCTTCTCCTCTCTCTGAAAATAAATAAAAAAAAACAAAAAAAAATTACTCGTCGTGAAAGGGGCAACTCCTTCTTTCCCTAGGCGGTCATCTCAGCGCCAAACACGGGTCATTCTCTGCCCCGTTTTCTCTTCCAGGCTCTTTCACTCGTGGTGCTCAGACAAACTCACAATGAGGAAGCATCGGCATTTGCCCTTGGCGGCCGTCTTCTGCCTTGTGCTTTCAGGCTTTCCATTGACCAGCGGTCAACAAACAGCAGGTAAGATCCAGAAACATCTCTTAATGCTTTAAAACTGGGGCTGCGTCCTCCGCGTTCAGGCCGGAGATAGCAGCGCGCAGTCGCGGCAGCGCTTACAGGTGCTTTCGGGAGCGAGCTGAGCCGATCTCTACAGAACGTCCACCTACCTCACAAACCTTCTCAGATGCCCGTTCCCCATGGAGAGATGGCTTGCTTGTGCTAGAACTTGGGTTTGATGTCTTGGATTGGTTTGCAAGTGGTTGGTTTTTCCGCTGGGTGTGAATGGAACGTTGGCATCGCACATATTTTACCATCCGAACAGCCCTCTGGCACCTGCTGCTCTCTGGCCCCGAGAAGCGGGAGAAGACGTTATTTTCCTTGGAAACAAAACACGATTCTGGACACAGAAACATCTGTCATCCAGCATCGTCAAACCTTTCAGAAAGCCGTTTCCCCAAACTGTTAAAAAAACCCTAGTCAACCCCATTAAGAATTTGCTTGCAGAGTTTTAGGAAACCAAGAAATACTTCATGCACTGTGAGCTCAAAGGGTGCCCAGGGCCCCCTGTCCTGGGCCGAGAGAGCTGGGCCCTGGCAGGGACGCTCCCGCCCGGCCCCTTAGGTGTTACGTGGCGGGTGGTGAGCGCCAGCTCAGGGGAAGGGGGCCATTGGTTGGGCACTGGGTCAGCCCGAGGTAAGTAGAGTCTGGGAGCCAGCTGTGGTCAGCCAGCTGGCCGCTGCTGCAGAAGGGCCATCCCCAACTCCCCCAGCTCCTGCCTCCACTGCTGAGCGCCCACGGGCTCCATCTTCGCAACAGACCACTTATGCCCAACACCTATGGGCATAACACGTGTAGCAAGTTGTCAAGGTGCCTTTCTTTTTGCCCAAAAGTCTGAGAACAACGAGGCCTCACCTCCCCGGGCAGTAACACAAGTCACCATTGCTGAAGGAAGCCTTACTCATTACATTTATTTTTCTTGAAATTACCCAAAGCTTTGGAGGTGAGTTCAGGCCAAGCAGCAGCTGCTTTCACTCTCCCTTCTCGTCAGGGTCCAGTTTCCTGTCCCCGAACTGAAGGGCGCATTTGTAAAACGATGCTTGGTCACCGTGATAAGCTCTCCTTCAGGTCTGGTCAGGTGGGTTTGGGGGTTCAGAGTGCCACAGAGGTCATGCTTGAGTTCAAAGACACCCCAGGGGATGTTTTCCCCCATTCTGGACTCTGCCGCCTAGTGGTGTGCAATCACGCTGGTTGTGTGTGAGCCTCGGGCCACGCACTGGGCTCCGGCAGCTCGGAGTCCGCGTGCCCAAGCCCTGCTCCTCAGGTAAGTCGGCGGCCTGTCTGAGTGCTGGCGGGGCGCGAGTCACTTAGAGACAGCATGGCGCACACGGAGCGGGTTTAGGAAGGCTTTGCGCTGCTAGGGGGTAACTGCTTGAGCAGGAGAAAAACCTAAACCCATGTCTTCTTTTAAAGATGTCAGAAATGGTGCCGCTGCCGATATAATATTTCTAGTGGAATCCTCTTGGAGCCTTGGAAAGGACCATTTCCAGCTCATTCGAGAGTTTCTGTATGATGTCATACAGTCTTTAGCTGTGGGACAAAATGATTTCCATTTTGCTCTGGTCCAGTTCAACGGCAACCCGCGCACCGAGTTCCGGTTAAACACGTACCGCTCCCACCAAGAGGTCCTCTCCCACATTTCCAACCTGTCTCACACTGGGGGAAGCAATCAGACTGGAAAAGGATTAGCGTACGTAATGCAGAGTCACCTCACCGAGGCCGCCGGCAGCCGGGCCCGGGACGGAGTCCCGCAGGTCATTGTAGTGCTGACCGACGGACGCTCGGACGACCGCCTCGCTCTGCCCTCGGCGGAGCTTAAGTCTGCTGACCTTAACGTCTTTGCGATCGGCGTCGAGGATGCGGACGAAGGCGCCTTAAGAGAAATAGCAAGCGAACCGTTCCAAATGCATGTTTTCCACCTAGAGAATGTCACCTCACTTCATGACATAGTAGGCCGCTTAGTGTCCTCTGTGCGCTCGTCCTTGGCTCCAGAGAGGCCTGGGGACACAGAGACCCTTAAAGACGTCACAGGTAATGGCCACGCCGTCACGCTGCTGCCTGCCTGCCTCGCGTCCTTCGCAGATGAGCTTGGCACCCGCTGGCCTCAGAGCGCCGCTCTGGCTGACGCGCGGCGGGGGGATTAGGGAAGAGATGGCCGTTCGCAGGTTTAAAAACAAAGGTTTTTCTTCTCTGTAGTCTCCTGAGAGAGAGCATTCACCCACATCCAAGAGGGTGTTTTTTGGAAACCATTAAATTTTAACTCAAAAACCCCACATCCCACCAAAGGTGCTTCTAGGGTCCTGAGGAGGGAAAGCCCCCATGTGGCTGTTTGCGCTCAGATTGGAGTGTCACTCCGGAAAGGACACGCTGTGTCCGAGAGCTCGTGGACGGGGTCGGGGGAGAGGGTGCCCGCCTTGGTGTCCAGTGGAGAAATAGAACGGGCGCCTCTCTCCTGCATGACGGAGTTCATTTCAGAGGCTTGAAGGAGTTAGGACTGTAGGAAGCCTTAGATATGATGCAGCCCATGTCCTCGGGGAGGAATGGTGTCCTAGAAGGTGACACGCAGTCAGTGAGGGTCAGAGACGTGCACTTAGCTGGAGGCCCCTGGGTTTCGGCTCTGGGTCTGGTCTTGTTCTATGTCCCCAGCACAACCGTGGCTGCACTCACACGGGCTCTCCTGCCCTGACCGGCCCGTCAGCGCTGCTCTGGCCACTCTGAGAACGCCTGACATGGCCCCGCCCGGCACCGCAGGGACACGGGTGGACCAACCGTGCTGTGCCGTTTCGCCAGCCAGACCCGTGAGTGCCCTCCCCCATGCCAAGTGTCTGGAGGACCTGCAAGGCAGGAGTGTGATGAGGCACGGGTCAAGGGTCAAGTCTACCGCACACAGTGGTTCCGACCAGTGCCCACCTGAGGCTTCCTCCTCAGTGGTGGCAGCGTGCAGGGGCCCCTTTGTCTGACAACTAGCCCAGAGAGCCAGCTGCCAATGGAGAACAGGGGGTTTCAGGAGCCTGGGCAGGGAGCAAAGGTGGGGTCGAGGCGTCAGGGAGAGACAGGTGCAATTCTTCCCAGAGCGGGGCAGGGAGGAGGAGGGGAGCGGAAGGACAGGGTCAAGGGAAAGGAACCAGCGGTGTCGGGCAGGCAGAGCTAGCCCAGCCCCAGTATTTCATTAGGTCGTTCATAAAACAGTTTCCCCAAAGGTTGCTGTGATTTCAGCTTCGGTGGGGTGAGAGGGCCATGCTCTCTCCTAGCAGAGAGGTCTGGGGACAGGCTGGGTCCCTTAGGGTCAACACTGAAAAGAGTCCCCTCCTTCAGATGACGGGCTTCACCTCTGTGTGAGTGTTGATCCCACCAGGTTATAGGAAGGGAACGTGGGGCCCTCGAGAGCACCCCACAGCGCACGCTCTGGGGGCGGGGCGGCGCCTAGAGGTGGCCTCCGCTGACCTGCTCCATGCGCTGTCCAGTCCTCAGTGTCCCCCAGTCATGCTCATCGCTGTCCTGAATGCAGGGAAAGTAACTAGATAGTTAGACGATAAATGCTAGGTGAGCCTGTCAGCCGAGCGAGTTTCCACACCAAGGGCAAAACCTTTGTTTTTACACTGCGAAAACATCTCTGTCTTCTAGTGTCCAAACCACTAGCAGCGCTGGGGTGGACTATTAATCCGTTTATGTTGTCTTTTCTGATTAACTTCACTCGGCAATTTCTCCAGAGTCATGTCCCACTGCATGTTCCATAGGAAAAAAAATAATTCTCTGCTTATGACAGAGAGTAATCCTACCGAGTTGGGGTAATTTCTCCCCACCACCTGCCCACCACGTAGCTTTCCCCCCTAAATACATATATTTATATTTATGTAAATAAATATGTACATGTATCAAATGTTAGTGATTGCCACGGTTCTAAATGGACTCCACCCACTCAGCCTACGAAAGTTGTGTTTTTTAAAATCCCGTTTATAAGTAGATATAAGGCACAAAGGCTGTAAACTAAGGCAAAAGCGAAAGGTGTTCTATAGTTGGTTTCAGCATGAGCCTGCTGTGCTGTGCAAACCAAACAGAAAGGTTTCAAGAACTCAGGCAGCCTACCGACCACTTTGTATTTGCATGGGACATGCAAGTGCGATCTTTCAAATTTGCCTTAAAAAAAGGAAGCGCCTCGTGAGCTAAGGAAGGCCTGGCACCCACACCAAGTCTTCAGGAAACTAGTGTTTCCAACGGCGTGGAAGGAGCCTACGGTTTTTCCATGGACCTTGCGTAATTTTTCCATAGGAAATGCCACAGGGGGCGTGAGGCATGAGCCTTGGAGGCAGAAAACCAGAGAGGCTCCCGGTTTTAGTTCTGAGTGGATCTGATTGCCCTCCGAGCGCTCCTAGATCATCGGGGTGTCCTGCTGGACGCAGGACCCGTGGCTCTTGTGCCCCCCGAGGGTTCGGCTCTCCCGGATAACACAGCATGCCCGTGTGCGTCCCATCATGTGTGTATCAGGGGACAGTGTTGTTCACTCAGTGATGACAAATTATCCAACGTTTTTCTATGACTCACAGCTGCTTGGCCTTTGAGAAGAGACAGGTTCAAGGGGTTTCCCCTCAGGGTTCATTTAGCTTATTTATGCTATTGTAAGTTGCAATGAAAAATAAGGAATAAATGAATAAGAAAGGTTTTTGCCTGTGATATTTTCTGTGATTGACCCTGGGGCCAATCATAATTCTTCTTTTAAATGTCTTGCTGTGCTAAACGTGGGGCTAGCAAACCTTCTTTGGTCCCTCGGGGTCATTGGCTCAGGCCTGAGAAATGTTGAGGAATTCTGTGGTGTGATTGGCAGAACCTCTAGTCATGTGATGACACAAGCCATTTCATTGGCCAGCTATGTAGCCACTGCTGGTACTGCCCTCCCTCAGGTCCTTCAGGAATCCCATTGGCTAAAGAGTGGCCAATGCTTCAGAATTCTTAGCAAAGACCCAGTCTCATTTAATTCTTTTGTGTGACGAAAATTATTAATAGCACAAGAAAAATTATGCTCATTAGACCTTATATTTCCAAGTTAATATCTTTCCCTACACGAGGACCTCATCCGCAAAGATGTGGTCGGGGACTGTGTGTATTTGCGGAAGAAGAGAACGGAGCTCCTCGCGATCCCAGCTCAGCTTCTGCAATGAGAGAGCGAGGGTGGGCGCATGCTCTCCCTGCGGCGAAACTTTTCAATTTCACGAGATTAGATTTGTATCCTATTTCCGCAGTGAAAATAAAAGCAATTTTGTTGGTGCAAAGAAAAGTAGTTTTAAATGTAAAATGTTCACTGTCATTAAAAAGATCAGAATGCATGGTCTTATATATTATAATTATACCTGAGATACGTGTCCTGAAGTCTCAGAATGTAGCTATCACGTATGTTCATACGAAATCTGTTCCCACTCTACCATGCGTGGAAGGGATAAAACCAACACCAGAATGATTTTCCTTTCTCTGCAGTTTAAATGAGTCTGATTTAAATGTTCTAGCTGAGCCTTTAAAATATTCTCCTCAGGGTTGTAGGTTTATCGATTGCTCAGTGCTTCTCTGAAATCCCGGTTCCTAGTATTAGAATGGACGCTTCGCATTGGCCCCCATAGGGAGGGACAGAAGAGCTCTGGGCCAGCCACACACTTTTCTGTCCATCTGTGTGCCCCAGGGCCAGCTCTGGTCCGGCGTTCCTCAGGGGCGCACGCACGGTCCCAGGAGGCAAGCAGTTTAGGATGTCATAAAAACAAGGTTGGATAATTATGTCATGACTGGTTTCACATCACCCTGCTTGACGTGGTTCTGCATTCCATGACTGAATGAGAGGCAATAGCCCAGTCCCAGGCCTGCCCTGGAGTTTTATGCAACTAGACATCATACGAGACAAAAAAATCAAGGCAAAGTTTTCTCAGGGTGTTTTTAGAATGAAAACTTTCCGTGCCATTTGGGTTCTTCCTTTCAAATGAACTAAATGGCAGGCATACAGTCACACTGGTTTTTAAAGAACGCAGAGAAGACACAGGTCACTCGAGGAATCGAGCGTTTAACGCACCGCGGTGACGAGCCACCGCGTCCCGAGTCCGACCTTCTCTTTTGTAGCTGTGGGTTTGCACTGAGGAAATTCTTACAGTTGCTCGAGGATAATCCGAGACATGTCCGTCTCATCTTTGGGCCGTTGTTAACGTCCTTTTTTATTGTCTTCCGTAGGTATGGTAATGCACAATTCCACGAAAGTCCATTGCCCTCCAAATTGAGTAGAAATTTCTAGAACATGGACCCATGATTTTCTCCCACAGAAAAGCGAATATGAGCATTACAAAGATGGCAAAAACGAACATGTGATAGAAAGGTCCCTATTTCACACCGTCATTCCTAAGAAGTTGCCTCTTATCCATTCAGAATGCAGAACGAAAAGAGAAATTCACGTTCCTTAATCAACATGTGTTTCGTTTGTCCATATTTCGTGTTTCTTATTGGTTTCCAAAGAAACATGTCAGAACACTGAACATGCATGTGGTCACTTGTTCTAACGCTTTCACATTTTTTGCATTTCTTTCTTTTAAAGCACAAGACTCTGCTGACATTATTTTCCTTATTGACGGATCAGACAACACCGGAAGTGTCAATTTCACAGTCATTCGGGACTTCCTTGTAAATCTCCTTGAGAGACTGTCAATCGGAACTCAGCAGATCCGAGTGGGGGTGGTCCAGTATAGCGATGAGCCCAGAACCATGTTCTCCTTGGACACCTACCCCACCAAGGCTCAGGTTCTGGATGCGGTCAAAACCCTGGGGTTCATGGGCGGGGAGCTGGCCAATGTCGGCTTCGCCCTTGATTTCGTGGTAGAGAATCACTTCACCCGGGCAGGGGGCAGCCGAGTGGAAGAAGGGGTTCCCCAGGTGCTGGTCCTCATAAGTGCCGGCCCTTCTAGTGACGAGCTCCGCGACGGGGTGGTGGCGTTGAAGCAGGCTAGCGTGTTCTGTTTTGCCCTCGGAGCCGCGGCCGCCTCCAGGGCCGAGCTTCAGTACGTAGCGACCAATGACAACCTGGTGTTTACCGCCCCGGAATTCCGTGGCTTGGGGGACCTCCAGGAGCAATTACTGTCATACATTGTTGGCGTGGCCCAAAGGCTCATTGTCTTGCAAC
This sequence comes from Micronycteris hirsuta, assembly GCA_004026765.1. Lineage (NCBI taxonomy): Eukaryota > Metazoa > Chordata > Mammalia > Chiroptera > Phyllostomidae > Micronycteris > Micronycteris hirsuta. The sequence goes on along the minus strand of PVJI01006575.1, from coordinate 61,871 downwards.
CGCCAACCATTGTCACACAAGGTACGTATGCCCTTCTCGCCACTGGGGGGGGGGGCGGGGTGCTGGGGGGCGGGGTTTTGTGGAAGGAAGGCGGGTACCTCCCTGCACGGTCCGCCCTGGGAGCAGCTGTAAGTACCACGGCCGAGTCCTCCATGGGGGCGAGCTCTTGGGTGGGATGCCTCAGACGGCGTGGCTCCTGAAACGTGGAAGGTCTGTGACTGTGAGTGGGGAGCTCCCGTCAGACGGTGCGTAGTCCAGGAAGGGTGCTTTGAGGGCTGGTTCCAGGAACCTGACCCCGGGAGACGTCAAATGCCAGTGCTTCATCTCCTGGTGACGCTAAACATGGGTCTCAGGGGCCCATTGCCATCCTGAGGAAGTCACTCCAAGGTAATGGCACCGACCGCTGAAGGTCAGCCCGTGGGAAGCGTGGGGAGGGCGTCTCCCCAAAGTCCTTTTCATGCTGGGAATCGAGAGGTGTGCTTCTGAAGGTAGGACATACGGATGCACTCACGTGGTGCAGTATTTCGGAGAAGATTTCCCCTGTGCCCGTCACATTTAGGGGTAGCTCTTTTGAGTGGAGAGACTGTGCTGTAGAGTCAAATGAGGGTCTTTGGCAGAAAGTCCGATTGGAGTCATTTAAAAAAAAATAGACAACGAATCAAGTCCCATAAATCTTCGTGTAACAACTGCGGGAGGTGGGAAGTGGGTTTCGGAATTTAGATAAGGATAGGGGGGTGGTTGGCGCTGTGGCGGTTACAGCAAGGACGGCTGACTCAGGTGCCGCACGAACTGGGGACCCCTCTGCCCATCGGAGAGCTTACCCACGGCAATGGGCACACTGCGGGCCCGGTAAATGATGTGGCTACACGCTGAAGCTTCTCTCGGTAATTCCAGACCTGCCCCTGGTGGGCCTGCACCCCACTAAGGTCTCCCTGGGCTTGCCCGCTTTTGGAAACTTCCACAGTTTCCGCAGGTTGTATGAACATCGACCAAGGGCTGTGGCTGCCACCGCAGGGGCTGGCCTTTGGACCCGAATCCTACGTGGAGCCGCTGCGTGACGCTGGGCTGGCCACACGGACTCTCGGCTCCAGTGTCCTGCATTTGTGACAAGGGAGTCTCCCCAGGGGAAGATGTAGTTCTGTGCTGGGAAGTTTTTCCAATTCTTTTTTATTCAGGCCCTCATTTTGGTTTCCCTAACTAACTGGGGAATGGAGGTGCCAACTCCTCGTTGGAAACATCCTCTCTCATCTTTGTGATTGGTTCGTCAGTGCCCGCAGACGTGCTTGGCTGCATGGTCGGAGCTGGCTGGGAAGCCAAGCCTGGGAGACACAGGGCTGGTGGGCAAGGCGGATGTGGCGGCTGGACTGCTGGAGTGCTGTGGGGATGTAGACAATGGCCATATAAACCAACGACTGAGCCAAATGTCCCCGGAGTGTGGCAGGTTCAAGGAGGACACCACAGGGGGCCGTCAGGGAAAGAGGGGTGCCCAGTGCTTTAGACAAGGCTGCCAGGGAAGGCCAGCCTGAGAGGTAGCGGGAAGAAAGGAGGCGGAGCGGTGGGAGGGGAGTCACAGGTATGTCCACCGCGGGGCAGGGAGAGGAGCCCGGCCCCTGCCAGCAGGGCTGGTGTTCACTGGGCAGGGGCCCCGAGAGGCATGGACAGCTTTCTGTGGGCCCGGGAGTTTGAGAGGCACCTGGGCGCTGGGTACCGACTTCACACGGGTGGGGAGGACAGTCTCGGGGTGAGGGCAGGGAGAGACAGGTCTTGGGGACCAGGCTGCAGGGCCTGTGCTTGTGCAGCTGGGGACGAAGGGACAGGCGGCGCAGGAGTCAGGGACCAGGAGGAGAGAGTGCGGGGTGCTGAGAGCCCGGTGAGGACTGTGTCTCCAAGGCTGGGGGATCCCCTGGGCCCCGAGCTGAGGAGGATGGAGACCAAGAGGCCCCACTGCTGTGTCCACGTGGAGGTCCCTGGAGTGGGTGTGGCGGAGCGGGGGTGGGAGGCCTCCCGCACCGGCAGGATGACCGTGCAGCCATGAGGTGAGACAGCTCTGAGCAGAGAGCAGAGTCTGGAAGAGCCGTCCTGGGGGAGGGGAGCAAAGCTTGCCGGGGCAGCCTGGGGCTGTGACGTGTCACACAGGTGGCCTGGCGGTGCGTGGGGAAGAGGGGGGACAGCATGGTGGCTCTGTCAGGAGCGGCTGCTGCAGTGAGGGACTGCTAGGGGCCCAGTGGGAGCCAGAGCAAGCAGATCCGGGGCTTCAGGTGTGGCCGGGGGGTGGGTAAGAGCCAGGCGTAGGTGGAGGGCAAGGCCAGGAGGGGGGTGGTGAGTGAGCGAGAGTTCAGAGCCTTCTCTGAAGACTACGAGGCCACCGGGGGCCTGAGACACAGGTGCTGGTGGCGGGAAGACGGGCTTTGCTGGCTTTCAGGGTCCTGGGGTCACTGAGAGGAGGAGCCTAAGAGTCACCTCGAGTCACCCTAAGAGCAGGGTGGAGGCAACAGCACCGAGAAAGGTCGGCGGGGGTCTGGACAGTCGAGAGGGATTTGCTTGGAAACAGTTCGAGGACAGGTGCTCGGTCCAGGGCGGCCAGGGCTGCGGGGGAGCCGTGGCCTGGGGAAGGCTCTGGAGTCGGCCACCCGGGAGGGGAGGGCCGCAGCCGGCCGAGCACCGGGACCTGGGGTTCGCCTCCTAGTGAGGGCGCTGCAAACCCAGCCCCGGCAGAACCATGGGGCAGAGCGAGGAGGCTGCGTTTGGCTTGGCTCCTCGTCAGGAAGGAGGACGTCTCTCTGTGGCCGGAGGGGTGGGGGTGGCGGGCTGCCACTCAAGCGGACGGCGCGTGTCCCCTGGGATCAGGGGTGGGTGTGGACTTGTCTTTCTGTTCATGCACCCTCTGTGGCAGACACCTCTCGTGGAATACAGGAAACGGCATTAGGGGGTGGGCGCCAGCTTCTTCGTCTCTGGCGTGCAGGGGTTGCATGTGCGGGAGAGTGTGGGCCCAGGTGTGCCCGCGTCCTCCTCTGCGTGTGGAGAGCACGCACGGGCGGTTTGAGGGGCTGCAAACCCGTCCTTCACGGAGCAGAGGAGGGGGAGGGAGAAGGCAGGGTTTGGGGCCTCGGTGAGCTTCAGCTGCATGCGCAGGGAGAATCTCACTCGTCTGCGGGTCTCCACAGAGCCGAGGACTTGAAATCGATTGTTTTCACTGCAACTTGCCGCCTGCGCCGTGGTCCCCGCGTGCCTGTCCTGGGGCGCTCTGTGTCCGTGTGGGTTTCAGTGCTTCCTCTGAAGGAGGAGAGTGTGGACTGACAAGTGTCCGTGAGGTGAATGTCCAGGGCATCAGAGGGCTGCGTGTGGTCCGTCCGGCCACGCGGAATGATGGCGGCCCCTCGCGGCCAGATAACTGCCTAGTGAGCGAGGCCTCCCGCCGCAGCCCGGACCTCCCATGTCCCTGTGCGTCCTGGAGGCCCTGCTAGTTTCTGGCCGGGGGCTGACTTCTGCTCTCCGTTCCCGGGACTCAGGCGGGCTGCCCACGCGTGGACGCGGCACGGGGGCAGGGCTCTCGCTCCCTGGCTTGTCTGTGAGTTTTCCCACTCGGACCACGCCACTGGGAACCTTCACGACACGGCTCTCACTGGAAACACTTCGGTGCCACTTACTGGCTTGGACGTGGGTTTCCTTTTCACGAGTTTTTTACGACGCCCGGTCACTGGTGTTCTTCTTCCTCTGCCTGAAAGTCAAGGCAGGGCAGCCAGAGCGGAAGGGACGGGGTGTTCACACTCTCAGCGTCTGCCCTTGGCCGCCGGTGTCCGTGCAGCCCAGCAGCGGCACAAAGGGTCCTCTGAGCGGACACTGGTCACTTCTTCAGTGCCCGGAGCTGTGGCCCCGTTCGGCGCTTGCTGACCTTTTTAGTGACAACACGCTAGCTGACCAGGGGCTACGGAACTACATGCGTTTGGTAATAAGGTGCCGAGTGGGTGGGGACAGAGGGGGAGTCCACGCTGCCCCCCTGGTAGGGAAGGACCCAGCTGTCACTGCTCCTGTGTGGGTGATGACCTCGGGTCAGCCAGAGCCAAGGGGGGCGTTCTCTGGACGGAATTAGCCGTGCAGAGTTGCGGCTGCCCGCGGTTGCCGAGACCGCCCCACTCACCTTCCTGTGTTGCCACCTACAGTCGTCGAGGTCAACAAGCGGGACATAGTGTTCCTGGTGGACGGCTCCGCGGCGCTGCCCCAGGCCAACTTCAACGCCATCCGCGAGTTCATCGCCAGAGTCATCCAGAGGCTGGAGGTCGGGCCGGACCTCGTCCAGGTGTCGGTGGCGCAGTACGCGGACACCGTGAGCCCCGAGTTTTACCTCAGCACCCACGCCACCAAGAAGGAGGCGATCTTGGCCGTGCGCAAGATGAGGTCCATGGGGGGCTCGGTGCTGTACACGGGGTCTGCTCTGGACTTCGTCCGGAACAGCCTGTTCACCAGCGGGGCAGGCCACCGGGCCGCCGAGGGCGTCCCGAAGCTCCTGGTGCTGATAACGGGCGGTAAGTCTCTGGACGACGTCAGCCGGCCGGCCCAGGAGCTGAAGAGGGACGGCATCCTGTGCCTCGCCGTCGGGAGCAAGGCTGCCGACCAGGCCGAGCTGGCGGACATGGCCTTCGATTCCTCCCTGGTGTTCACCCCGGCCGAGTTCCAAAACGCCCCCCTGCAGGGCATGCTGCCCAGCTTGCTGGCACCGCTCCGGACCCTCTCCGGCACCACTGAAGGTACGCGAGGGGTTTTGGGGGTGGGGGGCGGCAGAGCCCCTGGGCACCGCGGCAGAGGGCCGTTGTACTGGTGCCAGTTAGGAGACAGCGTCTAAGTGGAGGAGGCGAGTGTGACCGATGACATTTGTGTCCTGTTTCTGTCGGCCCTGGGCCGGGGCTTGTCGGACGCAGGAGCCACATGATACAGCTTCCTGTCCTAAGAGGTCACATGAGAACTGTGTGCCTTCCAGTGCCACAGAATAAGACCTCTGTGGCTTGAACTGGAGGGTCGGGGCCTGGCTGTCTCTGAAGCTTCCAGTGGAGACGGTCCCCTCTCAGTCCCTGTCCCTCGTCAGGTCCCAGTGTGCTGTGTCTGCTGGGGACCCTTGTCCAGCCTCCTTCTCCCGCCGCCCCAGCCCCGAGGTGTAGCCTGGATCTTCCTTTCCTGAGCTGGCAGCCCGCTCCTCAGTGACCAGGGCAGAAGGCTAACCCGCTGTCCCTTCCCTCCACGGGACGTCCTGTCTTTCCGTGGGAAGCGTGGGGAACAAGTGGGCGTGAAGTGGAAACCCAGGGGCTGTTCCACACCCTCGGGTAGCGTGGCTGTCGGTGGGAAGTGGTTTAAACAACACCCAGGCAGTCCGTGAGCTTATGAACAAGGGGGCTTCGCCCGCCGCCCCCGCTGAAGATGGTGATCGCAGACACCGTGTTCTGCCTCAGGGGCCCTCCCGCCGAGAGTTCCGTGCTTGGCCCACGTTGCATGAATGTGCATTTTCTCCGCTGGCGCTCTCTCTCCCCCCTGCCTCCCTCATGTTCTTGAAAATTCCAATCCATACTCTCACAGCCAAAGTACAGTTTGACAGAACATAGGATAAAGTGAGTTGCTAGGTTTAAATTTTCCTGAGACCCCAGGGGACAGATGGAAAAGAGTTTTTTCAAAAGGCATGGACTTGGATGTGGGGGAAAAACACTCCCGTTGGAGAATCTCACCTTTGACCCTTCGTGGGTACAGCCTCAGCCAGGCCCCACGAGGGACACTTTCCACTCTCCCGTGTTCCCATGGTCCCGTGCTCTCACTCCGGAGGGGTTCCCGTAGGCACCCCGTTAGGAAAAGAGAACAGCAGGAAGGGGCGCGTGGGTGCCCCCGGGAAAGCTCGAGGTGAGAACAGACTCATCTTGTTAAACATTTTCCGTCCTAAGGAGGCCGTGTCCTCGGGTGACTTGGGTCAGCGCCTCTCACCTGCCGGGCGGGGAAACCCAGTGCACGTGCAGGGGCGTGTCCATGAGGACCCTGGCCCAGGCAGGGGCCCTGGCTGTGACCGCGCCCCCAGACCCGGGTGGGGCCGAGCTCCAGGGCACCCTTGCAGGATCCAGTCCCAGGGAAGGGTGCTTGGTTTCGAGGCTCCAATCCTTTCTGGTGGCTGAAAAAATCATGCCCTTGGCGTTGTGTCTCTCTGTGAGCCGGCTTGGCCTCTTGCCCGTTGTCCACGTGCCTCTCACACACCGGCCCCTGCTGGGGGACGTGAGCAGCCCTCTGCCATGTGTCACGAGCTGGACGTGCTTCGCCTCCCCGGTGTGTCCCTGTGTCCTGCGTGTTGGCATGTGTGCGCCTGCGGCAGGCACACATGGGAGCCCTCCGCCCCCGGGGGTGTCTGTCTGTCTCACCTTGTTCTCTGTGCTTCACTGCAGTTCACGCAAACCAAAGGGACATCATCTTCCTTTTGGACGGATCGCTCGGCGTCGGACAGGCCAACTTCCCCTATGTGCGGGACTTTGTCACGGGCGTAGTCAGCCGCCTCGATGTTGGCGGGGACCGCATCCGCGTGGGTGTGGTGCAGTTTAGTGACGCCCCGGTCACGGAGTTCTCCCTGAACACGTACCAGACCAAGGCAGAAGTGCTCGCGCACCTGCGGCGGCTGCAGCTGCAGGGGGGGTCGGGCCGGAACACGGGCTCCGCCCTGCGCTACGTGCGTGCCCACCACTTCACCGAGGCCGGCGGCAGCAGGATCGGCGCGCACGTCCCGCAGCTCCTGGTCCTGCTCGCGGCCGGCCGGTCCGAGGACTCCTACTTGCACGCCGCCAATGCGCTGGCCCGCGAGGGCGTCCTGACCTTTTGTGTGGGAGCCGAGCAGGTGGACAAAGCCGAGCTCGAGCAGATTGCTTTCAACCCGAGCCTGGTGTATCTCATGGACGATTTCCGCTCCCTGCCGGCTTTGCCCCAGCAGCTGATTCAGCCCCTAACCACGTATGTTAGTGGAGGTGTGGAGGAAGTCCCGCTCGCCCAGCCAGGTAAAGCTCCCTCGCTGTGCGGGGCTCCCTCCCACAGCTCCTCCCTGGCGGGCAGGCGGCCCAGCCCGAACTGCAGAGCATGGTGACCCGCAGAAAGCTGATGGACTCCCTTTGGTCGAAGCGCTTTGAGTGGGGGCTCGAGACACGGCTGCAGCGGCTGTGCATCCGAAGGGTGTTCACGAGTGACAGCAACGGTGGGAATTAGGCCGGTGCTCCTCACACCTCACCCCACCCTTCATTCAGAAGCTGCCTCCCCTGATGCCCACAAAGATTCTGGGGTGCAAGTCGAGGTGGAAGTGAGAGGGTGGCGGCAGATAGAGACGGGTCCCCCTCTCACGCGAGGATGCCTTGGGACCAGTGGGAAGTCTCAGTTCTTTTCCTTGGTGACGCTTTTTATGTGCACAATCTGCTGTATCTGGACCAGAGGCTGCAGCTTTCTGCGATGGTAACAGGGTTCCCAGAGGCGGCCTGGCCCAGCGCTCTTCCTGCAAATGAGCATGTGGTGGCAGAGGGGTGCCGAGCGGTCCAGCTGCTGACGTCAGGTGGACGGGCGCAGGACCGAGACCACTGGACCTCAGCAGAGAGTCCTCGGGAGCGTTCGCACCGAACGCCGCACCCACACGGCTTGGCGGAGCCCTGTCAGGGGCTGCCACCGTTGTTCTGATGTCTAAATACGGCAGATTGGGGCACGGTGATCCACAGAGCAGTGATGGACACTATTTTGGGTGCTGATCTATAACCTCCAACTGAACGAAATGGTAATCCCGTTGGAACAGATAGGTGCGTGTCACTTATGCTTAGTGACAACGTCTGCTTTTGTCATGAAAGGTGGGCCGACTTTTAAGCGAAAAGACAAGGAGGGCCCCGTGTTGGAGAGTTCAGTGTATAATTTGGAAACGCTGTCTGATGTAGAGCGGTTGCCCCCCCGAGGCCAGAAGGCGACCCTCCGGGTCCCCCATTGGCTTTCTCTGTTGCGGAAGTGTGGTGCTCGCTTGGGTCGCATGCTCTGTGAGTCCTTTGCCTGTGCTCACTTCTTGCAAAGGACAGGAATCCCGTGGGCAGCTGAGTGACGGCTGTGGCGGGTTTGTCTTCAGATGCCTTGTGTGATGCCCACGGCCAAATGCGCGCGCGGCTGGGCTGAAGCCTGTTGGGCACCTGCCCTGTTCTTGAACCTCACTGTGCCCTAACCTCCTTGTTTTGTAGAAAGCAAGAGAGACATTCTCTTCCTCTTTGACGGCTCAGCCAATGTCATGGGCCAGTTGCAACCCGTCCGTGACTTTCTCTACAAGATCATTGACGAGCTTGACGTGCGGCCGGAGGGGACCCGAGTGGCCGTGGCCCAGTACAGCGACGACGTCAGGATGGAGTCCCGTTTCGACGAGCACCAGAACAAGCCCGAGCTCCTGAACCTGGTGAAGAGGATGAAGCTCAAGTCTGGCAGGCCGCTCAACGTGGGCTACGCCCTGGACTACGCGGACAGATACATCTTCGTGGAGTCCGCCGGGAGCCGGATCGAGGAGGGCGTGCCTCAGTTCCTGGTGCTGCTGGTGGCAGGAAAGTCATCCGATCGCGTGGAAAAGGCAGCGCAGGAACTGAAAGGGAGGGGGGTGGTGATTTTCGCGTTACAGGCCAAGAACGCGGACCCTGCCCAGCTGGAACTGATAGTGCTGTCGCCCGCCTTTGTCCTGGCCGCCGAGTCGCTCCCCAAGATCGGCAACCTTCAACCCCAGGTGGTGAATCTCTTAAAAACAGTGCAGACCGGGCCGCCAGAACCAGGGCCGCCAGAACCAGGTACGGCACAGAGATTCCAGTTGCTTCTGCAGCTCAGTTCTGCCGTGCGGGAGTGACGGTGGGCGGCCGGCTACAGGCCGCAGAGGGAAGCCCCCAGGGTGTCTGGGGAAGGTGGAAAAGTAACCAGCAGTTTCTGCAGGAACAATGAAATAGGGCTTTTCTTTCCCTGCTTGGACTCCCTAGCTGCGGTTATTTTTAGGGACATTAGAGTCTTTCTCAGTAGGAGGCATGCTAAAGATTGAGACATAGTTGCGGTTAGAAATCCTTTGAAGAAAGACAACTTTACTGTATGCATAATAAAAGCCACATGGCACGGTTACATTGTAGCTAAAGGACTCTTCATCTTCCTACTCCCCCATGTCCTATTTTAAGGGTGTGCCGCTGAGTTAGAATTCCTTCACTCCATTCATTAGGAGCACAGGGCGTGACGAGAGGCAGACGCATTCCCGCCACAGACACTGCATGAAACATTTGCATCCCCGTGCCTTTGTGTTTTACCAGCTCCAGCTGCTGATACAAACGCAGGGAAAGGGTCGTTAATTTCATGAGCGATCCTTTCGCTGGGACCCTGGGGAGCGGGCGTTCCCATGGTGACTGTGGGGTCCACACCCTGTTGGTGTGGGACTGTGACCCGGGCGTCTGGGTCACATTCCCCCCACGGATCCGCGGCGACTTGCAGCGAATTATCTGCAGTCGCCCACCCACAGCGAGGCCACGGTCCTGCAGCCTCTGCCCACCCTCTCTGCCCAGCCCGAGCGTTTCTGGTGGAACACACCTCTGAACTTTCACAGTGCTGCCCGGGCCTGGAGCAGCTCTAAAATAAAAGTGCAATCTACATATAACAGTGCGTTCTGCCACCCCCACCCCCTCCAGGGCTGCCGCAACAAATCACCACCAAGTGGGTGGCTTTAAACAAAGGGGAATTCATTTCTCACCATGGTAGGGCTCAGAAATGCGAGCCCAGGGTCGCTGGGCTAAAGTCAAGGTGTCCAGTCAGACTGCACTCCTGGAGGTTCTGGGGATCGTCGCTGTCCCGGCCTTCTCCGTTTGCAGAGGAGCCTGCAGCCCCCGGCCAGCGGGCCGTCCCCCGCCCTCAAAGCAGCAACATCTCGCCTCCTCGCTCCCCGGCCTCTGCTTCCGCCTCCTCTCTACTCCCTCTAGACCTGACCCTCCCGCCCCCTCTTACAAGGACATCCCCAAGGTCACGTTCTGTTCTGGGCATGCAAACCCGCACATTTCTGTGGGTCGTCATGCAGCCCGCCACAAGCGTCACGAAACTGTCCCTCTCGCATCCTGTGGGCGTCACATGGCTGTCTTCCTCCAGTTTCAGAGGAGAAGGACGTGGTGTTCCTGCTGGACGGCTCGGATGGCGTCCGGAGTGGCTTCTCGCTGCTGAAAGCGTTTGTCCAGAGGGTGGTGGAGAGCCTGGACGTGGGCCCCGACCGCGTCCGCGTGGCCGTGGTGCAGTACAGTGACCGCACCAAGCCCGAGTTCCTCCTGAACTCCTACATGGACCGGCAGACCGTGCTCGACGCCGTCCGCGGCCTGTCCCTGCTGGGGGGGCCGGCCCCCAACACGGGGGCCGCCCTGAACTTCGTCCTGAGGAACATCCTGGTCAGCTCGGCCGGGAGCAGGATTGCGGACGGCGTCCCGCAGCTCCTGATCGTCCTCACGGGCGGCAGGTCCGGGGATGATGTGCGGGGCCCCTCCGTGGTCCTGAAGAGAGGCGGGGCGGTGCCCATCGGCATCGGCATCGGCAACGCCGATGTCTCGGAGATGCAGACCATCTCCTACGTCCCCGACTTCGCTGTGACCGTCCCCACCTTCACGGAGCTGACACGGGTCGAGCAGCACCTCTACGGGAAGGTCCGGCTCAGCAGACAGGAGCTGAGCCAGCTGGAGCCAGTTTATGCTCCTTCACCAACGCCACGTAAGGCCAGGCCGCCCTTCCTTAAAGCAGCTGGGCGGGGGGGGGGGCGACTTGCGGGGACTGTGGGCTACAAAGTGCCCTCAGTGGTGCGTCCCCTGCCACACGGGGTGGGAACTGGAATTCCAGGAAGGGGAGGAGCCGCGTGTGTTTGGTCTTGGGGGCCGGCAGGGGCAGAGGCTTGGGGAGGTGCTAAGGTTCACCTTTTTTGGCCAAATTAAAGTCGGACAGAAGGGAGTGTGCCTCGCCTGTGGTGCAGGCTGCCGAGCCTCGCGGGAAGGCTTTCGTGCGGCTGCTCCCGGGCGGGGCTCTCTCCTCAACGACAGTGGTTCAAGGCCCTTCTCAGCTGTCCCCCAAAGGTCCAGCTGGCAGTCTGCCGTGACCAGCACCCGGGTTTGACCCAGGCGCCATGTCAGGCTGGAGCAGTCTCTGAAATATTGGTTTCTCTAGAGCCGGAGTGTGAAGATGGCTTTTGAATTTGCTCGGTGCTGAGAAGTGTCTTAACTGGCAGGAAGGCTTCCTGGCTGGCTCTGGGGCTGAAGTGTATCCCATGCCCTCCTTCCCGGCTGCTTCCCCAGGCCTCGTTACGAAGCACTGGGAGGTGGTGGGAGCCTGGACGGGGCCTGGGTGGGGGCGGTCACAACAGGGAAGAGGAAGCTGTGTCTTCTCCTCGTGGCTCACATTCTCCAGAACACCATCCGCAGCCCCACAGCGTGGAGCAGGGGGAAGGGAGGGAGGAGAAAAAGCAAGGAAGGAAACTCAGATGCAGGACACAGAGCCTTCGGGAGAATGAGGAGGTGAGGGGACCGCCATGGTGTGACCGAGGGAGTCAGCTTCCCCTCGCTGGTGTGCATGCGGGGCAGAGGGCCGCCCGGCCCCCAGGCTTCCGTGGAGTGTTCCAAAGGGCTTGTCATCAAATAGACGTGGGAACGAGTGAGACACAGAAAGGGAAAAAGTTGCCTGCTCATCGAGGTGCTTTGGGAATCTCCAGTACAGCGGGCGGCAGCGTCTGCAAACTCCCTTCCCACAGGGGCCCTCTCACGCCCTGCGGCTGCGTGGCCGGCCTCCCGAGCGCGCCCTTGGGAGATGCCCTGGCAGCGAACATGCCGCTGCTTCACCTGAAGCCTGCACTCCTGCAGCCTCCGCTAGGCCCTGCCCTCGCAGCCCGCTCTGAGGCGCTTGCTCATCTGGAATCCCATTTCCCTGGCCAATGTCAGGGGTTGGAGAAGAGCTTCCGGAAGCACCACGTGGTCTCTCCCAGCACCAGAGCCCTTGCCTCAGCTCCTCCCTCCACCCCCTGCTACACACCCCCTGCCCCGTGACTGTGGTGACCCCCGTCAGCTCCCAGGCTCTCTTCCCACCTACGCAGAGGCATCCTTGCTTCTCCTCTCTCCCGACTGCCCGTTCTCCCCGAGCACGGGGAGGGCGAGGTTCTCCACGCTGCAAACACTTTGCTTTCTCTCTGTCTTAGACACTCCCTCTGGATGCCCCATGTCCCCTCCAGCGGCGTCTCAGTCCCCATTCAGATCCCACACCCTCCACATCTCCGCTCTGAACCCCCAAGTCTGTCCCCCCTACACCCCCACGCCACTGCACACAGAGTGCGCCCCCCGAGGGTCCTCCATCTGGCCAAACCCAGCGGTCGGTTCTCAGGGGCCTTCTGGCTTCACCCACAAGCAGCGTCTCTCACAGCTGAGCTCCCCTCCTTCCTGAACACTGTCCCCACACCATCTGCACGTGGCTCTTGGTGGCCAGTCTGCCTCCTGCGCAGTGACCCTTGCCGGTTCCTCTTTTCTCCTCAACTTGTAATCACTGGGCCGGGATGCAGGTGTCTTAACCCAAATCGCTAGAATCAGGACACTGTGCCTGTTCCGTGGCCGTTCCGTGACAGGCCGGGAGGTGGTTGGCTCTTGCTAAGAATCGGGTGCTAGTGAAAGCAAGACCCCCACTGTCGTTGGCTTCCCAGGTGCTGGTGGCAAGAAGGACGTGGTCTTTCTCATTGACGGGTCCCTGCGTGCCGGCCCCGAGTTCCAGTACATCCGCGCGCTCATCGAGAGGCTGGTGGGCTCGCTGGACGTGGGCTTCGACACCACCAGGGTGGCGGTTGTCCAGTTTGGCCAGGAGAGGCCCAGCGTGGAGTTCCCGCTCAACGCCTACTCCAGCGAGGAGGAGGTGCGCAACGCCGTGCGGCAGCTGCAGCCCAAGGGCGGGAGGCAGGTCGACATCGGCAGCGCCTTGGATTTCGTGTCCGGGCACGTCTTCAAGAGGCCCCTGGGGAGCCGGATCGAAGAGGGCGTCCCTCAGTTCCTGGTCCTCATCTCGGCTGGGAAATCCGGGGACGAGGTGGACGACTCGGCCGTGGAGCTCAAGCACTCCGGCGTGGCGCCCCTCATCGTGGCCCGGGGCGTGGACCCGGAGGAGCTGGTGAAGATCTCCCTGAGCCCCGAGTACGTGTTCTCGGTGAGCACCTTCCGGGAGCTGCCCCGCCTGGAGCAGAAGCTGCTGACCCCCATCACGACCCTGACCTCCCAGCAGATACAGCGGCTGCTGGCCAGCACGAGCTACCCTCGGCCAGGTGAGCGGACGCTCGTTGTGGCTGTCTGTCTTGGTGGGGGGTGACAACCAAACAGGAGCAGGCTCGAAGACCCCGGCGCCCACGGTTAGCGCCAGGGGGACACAGGCACGCCTGTGGCCGAGCCAGGCGGGCCGCTCGCTCCACGCAGGCGGGAGCCGGGCCGCGGGACGCCTCCGTGCTGGGGGGCGCTTCCGCGGGGGCCTGAGCTCGAGGCAGGTGAGCCCGCGGAAGGCTCAAGGAAATGGGTCTTGGCCCGGATCAGATGCGGTCAAGAAAGGGAAGTAAACCTCTGACTGGGCGCCTTGCTGAATCTCAGAGCCGAAGCCACCAGGGGTGAAGAAGCGCCGGTCGCTCCCCTCCGCCAGGAGAGGGGGTGTTTGGTTATTTTTGTCTTCTTTCCGTCAGCGTCCACACAGGGTGATGGCCGCGTGACCTCATTTTTGCCCTGATGCGTTGTGGTCACCGTGTGGCTTTCCCCGACGTCGGTGTCCCCCTGTGGTCTTTTGCGTCCCGCAGGGGAGCCTGGGGCCGCTGTGTGTGTGTGGGCCGCGTCTCTCTGTCTCGGTGTGGGTGGCTCAGGGCGCGGCCTGCTCAGCATGTGCTGTGCTGTTTCCACCCCTGGCAGCCCGGTGACTTGTGAAGCAGAAGTCAGGTCGAACTTGTCGAGTAGAAACCTATGAGCCATTTAATAAGCGACGTCTAAAAAAATACCTGGAATTCTAACTAAGAGGAAAGCAGGACTTCTGGATTAATTTTTTAGTTAAAAATAAAAAGGGACTCACAAAGATCTAGGAGGAGTAATATTGAAAGTAAAAACTTTGTGTAAATGCTGGAGACACCTGAGCAAAGGACACGGGCTGTCGGTAACGGCGGGGGCACTGCCGTGACCCTTTGGGGGACAGCGGGGTGTCCTCCATGGCCAGCAGCTGAGGGGTGGTCCCGGACGAGGAGAGGACCTTTGACCTTGGCGGGTCCCCTCTTCTTGTGCCACAGGGATGGTGGTCTGGGGACCTCCGTGCCTTCTGGTTGTGACTCTGAACGATTCTGTAGGTTATGGTTCCCGGGATTGGTTTCTAACTATTGCTTTGATTTTTCAAATTAGGTGTAACCCGGCCCACAAAGCTGAAATTACAATTGAGTCAACTTGGAAAATTTTGGAGAACTTAAACTATATCAAGTAGTGGATACTGTTTGGGTGCAAAAGGCCCAATGTTAATGATTACTATTTTTTTAAACCCCAAGCTATAAACACATGTGACTCAGATTATAGTTTTAATCCTAATACTGGGGTGCAATACACCACAAAATCCGGGACGAAACGCCAAGGGCAGAAACAGTAGCAGATGACCGTCTGCCACGCCCTGAGCTGCCTCCTTTTCCCTTTTTTCCACAGCGGCTGAGAGCGACGCGGCCGACATCGTCTTCCTCGTCGACAGCTCCGAGGGGGTGAGGCCCGAGGGCATCGCCCACATCCGAGACTTCATCATCCGGATCGTCCGCAGACTCAACGTCGGCCCCAACAAAGTGAGAGTCGGGCTCGTGCAGTTCAGCAACGAGGTCTTCCCCGAGTTCTACCTGAAGACCCACAAGTCCCCAGCCGCCGTGGTCGCCGCCGTACGCCGCCTGGGGTTCAAAGGGGGGTCTCCGCTCAACACTGGCAAAGCTCTGGAATTCGTGGCAAGAAATCTCTTTGTCAAGTCCGCTGGGAGCCGGATCGAAGACGGGGTGCCCCAACACCTGGTTCTGTTTCTGGGCGGAAAATCTCAGGACGACGTGTCCAGGTTTTCCCAGGTGCTGCGCTCCTCAGGCATCGTGAGTTTAGGGCTGGGCAGCCGCCGTGTGGACAGGACGGAGCTGCAGACCATCACCCACGACCCCAGGCTGGTCTTCACGGTGCAAGAGTTCAGAGACCTCCCCAACCTGGAAGACAGGGTCATGAGCGCAGTCGGACCCTCTGGGGTCACGCCGGCCCCTCCGGGTGCGCCGATGACCCCGCCACCGCAGACAGGTACGAGGGGCGGGCCCGTGATGACCGGGTGGGACGCCAATTTTTTTTTCCATTCAAAAATGTCGTTAGCGTTCATTTGAATGAGTTTTATCTCATGGGGCTGTTGTCCAGATAACATTAGAAATTAAACACTGGAATAAAAACTCAGTGGAAACTGTAGAAGGAAACATATCCCAGAAAGCAAAGGGTTCCTGATCCCCGATTGAGATGCCTGTGAGCTTCTCTGAGGTTAACGGAGCCCCACGGAGAGGCTTTCGAAGGGGCACTGAGGGGTGACCACCGGCGTCCACTCTCGGAGCAGGACGGCCTCACGGAAGCTGGCCAACCTGTGACCCTCTCTGCTCTGGTCTGACCGCTTGATGGAATTAGGAAATGACCCCAAAATGCCACTGATTTTCAACAGTGTCCCACAAAGCGTTCAGCGTGTTGGCAGGCAACCCTCCGAAGGCACGTGGGGTCTGCTCCCCACTTTGCGATTGGCTCCCGCCAGCCCATCCTTGCTCTGCCTCTGGCACAGGCTCCCAGTTCTTGCCGGACGACATCCCTCGTTTGGACCGGGGGAAAGTGTCCGGTGGCATTTCCTAGCACAGCGGAAGTCAGGGACTGCATAGCAGAACATCATTTCAGATGGGACGGCCGGGACTCAGTTTCGATGAGTTCGCGTGTTTCCTTTCCTTTCTCTTTCAACGATGTATCGCTTATGTATCATTTATCTTGTTTTCAGCGTAGTGGTTTGAGGGCTGTGAATTTGGAAACTGCAGAGGCGTGGGGCGGAGTCCCTGTGCATCGGTTACCGGGCTGCCTCGCCGCAATGGCTCTCATCTGTGTTCTGTGTGTTGATGGTAGCCACGGAAACAAACTTTGTCCTCCTTTTCGTCTCGGCCCCTTTCAGAAAACAAGAAGGCAGACATCGTGTTCCTGTTGGATGGCTCCATCAACTTCCAGAGGAGCAGCTTCCAGGAGGTGCTGCGCTTCGTGGCCGACATCGTGGACACCGTGTCCGGGCCGGACGACTCCATCCAGGTGGGGCTGGTCCAGTACAACTCCGACCCCACCGACGAGTTCTTCCTGAAGGACTTCGCCACCAAGCAGCAGATCATCGACGCCATCAACAAGGTCGTCTACAAGGGCGGGCGGCACGCCAACACCAAGGTGGCCATGGAGCACCTGCGGCTGAACCACTTCGTGCCAGAGGCCGGCAGCCGCCTGGACCAGCAGGTCTACCAGGTCGCCTTTGTCATCACTGGGGGGCGGTCCATCGAGGACGCGCAGGAGGCCAGCCTGGCGCTCACCCAGAGGGGCGTCAAGGTGTTCGCCGTGGGCTTGGGGAACGCCGACTCTGCGGAGCTCGGGAAGATCGCATCCAACAGCGCCATGGCCTTCCGCGTGGGGACCGTGCAGGAGCTGTCGGAGCTGAAGGAGCAGGTGCTGGAGACCCTGGATGCCGCCATGCAGAAGAACCTGTGTCCGGGGCTGACGGACGTGGCCAAAGGTAGCCCCCCCGCGGGCGCACTTGCAGCCCCGTCTCGCTGCTGTGCTTGGCTGACTCAGTCGCCCAGATTTGTCTAGACCCCCGGCGTGGGCCCAGGGGTTCCTTAAGCATCGCTTCCTTCGGCCATTCATGGACTCCTGTCCGCCTGGGTTGGGTCCTGGTGGTCACCCCCTATGGGATGTTCTTCCAGTATAAGAGGGACGCCTGTCTTTCTTGCTTTTGTAAGATGTTCTTTCTCTCCCTATTCTTTCATCCCCCAATAATTCTGACTATTGACTCCCGTTTCTGTCCATAGATTTATTAGATCAGTGGTAGGGGTCAGAGTATTTGAGCCCTCAGGTGCATTTAGTTTAAAGCATGAACTGGGGAGGCACCTACATAGCATCTGAATGTCACGCCAGTGCAGGTGAATATCCTGAGGGACACACACGGTCTGCACTCGTGTCCCGGGGAGACAGGCAGGTGGGCTGCTCCTCGGAGTTCATCTGCATGAGCGTTCACTGTGCCCTTCGCTTAGCGGCAGGTGCCCCGGTCCCTGTCCCCGGGGCTGTGCCCGAACATGGGGCTCAGCTCCACAGCCCCTCATAGAGCTCACCTCTGCTTCCCCCGACAGCCTGTAACCTGGATGTGATTCTGGGGTTCGATGGCTCAAGAGATCAGAATGTCTTTGTGACTCAGAAGGGCCTCGAGTCGAAAGTGGATGCCGTCTTGAATCGAATCAGCCAGATGCAAAGACTCAGCTGCAGCGGCGGCCAGATGCCCACCGTGCGGGTGTCCGTGGTGGGCTACACGCCCTCGGGCCCCGTGGAGGCCTTCGACTTTGCCGAGTACCAGCCCGAGCTGCTGGAGAAGTTCCGGAACATGCGCAGCCAGCACCCCTACGTCCTCACGGCGGACACGCTGAAGGCCTATCAGAGCAAGTTCCGGCAGGCCTCGCCCGACAGCGTGAAGGTGGGCAGGGCCTCCCCGTCTCCGGGAAGCCCCTGGTGGTCCGTAAACACTCTTCGTGTTCCGTGGCCGTGGGAGTGCCTGTGTGTGCGAGTCACTCTCTCAGCCCGTCGTCGCGTGTTCCGAGGTGCAGCGCCTCCCTGGTTTTACTTGGGCTCTCTAGGAAAATATCCTGGGAATCACTCATTGAGCTCGAATGAGCTGCATCTGTGACTCATGCGTGTCTGTAGTCCTACCTATTACACAGTGCTGTTCTCTGGGCAAGTTCTCTCCCTCTCTGGGCGCACACCCGTGGTTTATTATGCACACGCACACACAGTTTCCAGGAACAACCACGCACGCATAGGGGCGTGAGATAACTGTGTTCATTTTTGTTGCTGCCTGTGGTTTGGATAAACCAAACACCGCCACATACCCCTTCCTTTCCCGCCGGAGGAACTGCTCGGCAGCCAAGAGCCACGGACACGGGGCCGTGGTGCCCGACCTTGGCCCCCAGCTTGCTCAGCTGTGAGCAAAGGGGTTCGAATGGCGGAGCTCCCTCACAAGCGTCTGCGAGGCTTCTTTTCGGGTTCTGCTGGAGTTTGACTCGCTTTCTGTTTTCAGGTGGTCATTCATTTCACTGACGGGGTGGACGGAGATCTGGCTGCCTTACAAAAGGCCTCGGAGGAACTCCGACAAGAAGGTGGGTTCTGGGCTTCGTGAACACAGGACGGAGCCGGGGGGGAGGCAGGCGCGAAGCTCTGCTGGAGAGAAAGGAATCGCTGACGGGTCCTCGGGCCGCCCACCTGGGGCTAGGGGACAGGGCGGCCAGGAGCCACCTACAGCCCAGACCGAGTCCTGGCACAGCCCCTCCCCGCCGCCCATCTCAGACCCACCCAAGGGGCACAGCATCAGGAAGCAGGACGCTTTTGCAAAAGGACAGGAAGCCTTGTTCACTTAGCGACATCACAAAAACTAGGAATTAATTTCGCCGCAAAAATACTGCTGTCTTTTCCGTTAGCCCAGCGCAAGAAGACAACAACATTGAAGAAACATACACTTTAATATAACATAAATAAAGGCACGCGTTCCAAATTGAAGGTGGCCGGTTGCGCCGTGGCGCCTGCCATCGATGGGACAGCTGTCTGCCCACGGCTCTAGACTCCAGTGGCGCCGGGGCCGGAGGGCTGGCGAGCGTGCAGGGAGCGTTCGGTCACCACGGGAACGTTCTGTTCCTGGCTGGTTTCCCTGAGCAGTGGCGATGAGACTGCTCTCGCCTGATTTTGAGGGTGCGGTAACGTTACTTCTCCCCAGTGCACCCGTGTCGGGTAGAACCCATTGGGGAATGCACGCGCGAAGACGCTTCGCGACGTCACTGCCTGTGTCCGTGCTAAGCAGTGCGGTTACTGACGCGTCTGAGACCGCTGCCTGGCGGGGCTTGATGTCACAGCGTTTCAGCTCCATAGAGGGGCTGCTAGCTTGCATGAGCGTGTCTCCAGGAAGGGCTGAAGGATACGCTGACGTCTTTGAAGATGAAAGATGCGTGGCTCCCCGGCGTCCCGGTGAGCCTTAGACACGTGCCCGTCCTCACAGGTGTCCAGGCGCTGATCTTGGTGGGCCTCGAGCGCGTTGCCAACCTGGAGCAGCTGATGCAGCTGGAGTTCGGGCGCGGCTTCCTGTACAACAGGCCCCTGCGGCTCAACTTGCTGGACCTGGACTACGAGCTCGCGGAGCAGCTGGTGCGTATGATGTGCCTCCGCTCACCAACCACAGTGTTGGGCTTCTCGAGATAAAGGAGTCAGGCCCTGGCTGGTATGGCTCAGTGGACTGAGCATCGGCCTGCAAACCAAAGGGTCCCTGGTTCGATTCCCAGTCAGAGCACATGCCTGGGTTGCAGGCCAGGTCCCCAGTAGGGGGAGCGAGAGAGGCGATCACACAGAGATGTTTCTTTCTCTCCCTCTCTTCCTCACTCCCTTTCCCTCTCTCTAAAAAACCTTTAAAAAATATAATGAAGTCAGTGATCATCTGGTGACAGGGGAGGGGCCACTGGGTAGGTGACTTAACCCATTGAATACACGTGGGACCTGCCTTGTTGCCCTAACATGTGTGAGTCCTGGACACGAAGAGATCCAGAGTGAGACAGTCAGCGAGCGGGGACACGGGCCCCTGAGCGTGCTGACGTGGCCTCGGCATCCCCTCTGCTCCCTTCGACGGGGGTCTTTTCATTCGTAAGGTTGCTGAGAAGGCAAAACATGGAGACCGACCCTTCCCAAACAGAAACCGTGGCCACGGCCGCAGAAAGCCGGCACGAGGCAAACGGGAATGTGCAGGGAAGGGAAAGGCCATTTCTGGGTGGGGAAGGGCTGCTGGTGCCTTCTCTTCCAGTTTCCTTCAAGCAAGTGAAGGCGCCCCTGGAGCTTGCTCCCCCTAGAGTTCAACCTATCGGCCGGAGGGTTGGGGGTGGGGGTGGGGCTCTTGGGAGACGTGGGCTGAGCTGTCCACTCTGAGGCCCTCCGGGGGTGGCCGCAGTGGACCGTGGGATAGACGGATTCTGCCCCGCCTCCTCTCTGCCACCCCCAGCCCCACTGGAACTAGGAACTAGGGCTTTTGAAAACTGGCTGGAGGGACGAGCAGTTAGGCGAGGACCCTGGGGTACGGGGGGGGAAGGGGAAGCTCACTGCCAGAAACAGACCCGACTGCCATGAGTTCAGCAGGTGGAGGTGCAGTTTGGGTGCAGCCCCCCCGTGCTGGGGCGTCTGCTGGGACGTGCTGCGGAGTCTGCCCCCCACCAGGCCGGTGCCTGGTCCCGGGCCCTGGTCCCCGGTCTTCATTTTGAAACTGCCTTCTGTTCAGTCCGTCGGCCATTCGTTCACTAGGTTTTGCTCTTTGGAGCTTAAAAATACATAAAGTATGCTTCACGTTCGAAACTTGAGTATCTGTGTTGGAAACTTTTAGAAATAAGGCCCAGCCTGAGGGGATGTTGTGAACAAGGCTTATTTTACTTTGCTCTTGGTCTCCCGTCAGTGACTGCCCCCCCCTGACCCCCCCCCCGATGGTGAGGCCATGAAGCCAGGCTCCAGGTGAATGCCGCACGGAGCGACTTCCTCTCTGGCTGTGCGATCCACGCAGCTCAGGTCTCGCCCTGAATTCAGGACCCGCCTGGGCTGTTTTGGCAGGCTTACTGAGACTCGCACGTTTTGTTACAATTTGGCAGGACAACGTTGCAGAGAAAGCGTGCTGCGGGGTGCCCTGCAAGTGCTCCGGACAGAGGGGGGACCGCGGACCCATCGGTAGCATCGGGCCGAAGGTACGGCGGCTTTGCCCTTTTCTTATACCTGAGGCTCGATTTCCGAAGTCGGTCGTTGCCTCGGCCGGAGACAGAGAAGGGGGAGGAAGGGGCCCCCAGGTTGTAGGACAGAAGATCGGAGGAGCGGATGCGTGTCCCAATGGCCACTCCCTTCCCCCAGCCCCTGGGGCGAGGGGTCTCGCCATTCCCTGACCTGTCGGCTGTGTGTTACGAAAGTGTTAAAACCAGCGGGCACCCTGACCGCTCACTGCGGACGGTCCGCAGGGACGCCTGGCATCTGCCTCGGAGCGACGGGAAACAGACAGGATTTCGTGACAGATCAGGAGCCTCGAAGGTCCTGACAGAAAGAGCAATCGCACCGAAATAACGAGTAGACAACTGGGAAGTTCAAGGGGACAGTGAAAGCCGTGTGAAACTTGGGTGCTGCTCTGCCTCACGCAGGGGGTCAGGGAGACGCTTCCATATGGAGCAGAAACCCCTCCAGAACCCCGCGGATTCACCCAGGACCCCATGTGCTTTGTTCCAGGGCATTTCTGGAGAAGACGGCTATCGAGGTTACCCCGGTGACGAGGGTGGACCCGTAAGTGAAGTTGCTTCATTCCCTCCTCGTTCTGTGCCGGGGCCGAATGGTGGGGTTCCCAGTCCATTCCATCTCCGGGGCCTCTCCTGCCGGGAAACATTGATGGGTAACTTCCTCAGCACCTTGGTTGGATGGCTACCTGTTGGAAAGTAGTGGGGTGCCCTGGGCAAGGCAAGCGGGGTTTGGGAGGCGGGGCTTTCCCTCCTCCAGCGTCTCAGGGGGGGGCCACTGTGTCTGACGCCCACGGCTGCCGCGTCCAGCTGTGCTCAGTCAGAGCCCCAAGTGGAGATGGGAGTCAGCGGGAGTGGGGTGCCGGGGCCCTGATCAGGCTGTGGTAGGGGCACCCCCTTCAGGGGAAGTCTCCCAGGGAAGGTTTGGATGGTCAAGAGCCTCAGGGTCCAGTTGAGGGTGGGCAGAGCCTTCCGGAATCTGCCCCAGGGACAGACGTGGCCGGAGAGGTTTGAGATAGTAGAAGAAGGCCCAGCCCTGGGATTCAAGGGCCCCTCGGGGAGTAGGCGAGGTCTTGGAGAGCTGGGAACGAGGGACCGCACAGAGGAATGGTCAGGCCGAGCGTTCCCCGAGGGGCCCTGCCCACCTGCCCCCCCAACTGGTGGCACCCTCTGCGCTGCAGACCCTCCCGATGCCCTCCCTCCGGGACACTGTACCCTGGGCCTCGGGGGCAGGGGTGCTGGGGCCCCGTTGGCTCAGTCAGCCACCCTGGCAGTAAAACCGGCTCGCTAAGGCGCGCCTTCCATGGAGCCGCAGACTGTGCGGGGGCTGAGGACCAGGAACCCCACCGTGCAACATGGCTTTGTCTTCCTGACAGGGTGAGCGGGGCCCTCCCGGCGTGAACGGCACCCAAGGCTTCCAGGGCTGCCCTGGCCAGAGGGGGATAAAGGTACCGTGTGGGGGCTGCCCCCTGGGGGGGGACGCGGGTGGGGGCCCTCTGCTGGGAGGGTGGCCATGGCCGGGGGTCCAGGAGCGCAGGCCATGCTGGGAAGGAAGCCCGAGAGGCAGAAATGGTTTCCTGTGGAAACAGGGAGCCTCCGGGACCCGTCACGAGGACAGACAAGCGTGGGCCAGGGCAGAGGGAAGGCCAGTGCCGTGGCTTCAGCCCGGGACCCCTAGAGGAGCCAGGGAGGTGGGGGCGCAAGAGGGAGGCAGAGACCACTGCACCTGCTGGTCCTCTGCAGGAAATACTTGGATTCAAGGGCAGACAAACTCTCTCCTCCCCTGGCTGAAGTTTGAGAGCAGGCGCTGAAGGCAGGGCCGCCGTCCTGCCCTGTCACAGAGAGACCTTGGAGCCCTGACTCTGGCTTTCGGGCCCCCCTCCCAGAAAGCCAAAACCACCCAAGGGCTCAGGCCCAGGGCAATTAGCTTTGTCACCTCCCTGTGATGGTGAGACAGCAATCCAAACAAATGCATCTCTAATAGTGAATTCTCAGCGGTGTGGGGCAACCCCGTGCCGCAGCTGAGGGTCTGGTTTCCAGAATGGAGATAACGTTTCCCTTTCCCTTCCTTTCTAGGGCTCTCGTGGGTTCCCAGGAGAGAAGGTACTGAGCTTGGTTTTCTTTTTACACTGAAACTTGCGTGGAATTTCTCACTGCTCCTTTGCCCGAAGGACTCCAGCACTCACCCCTGTGTCCTGTCCCCTCACAGGGCGAATTAGGGGAGATCGGACTGGATGGTCTCGACGGCGAGGACGTGAGTACACTCGAGCGCTGAGTCCCGGCCGCCTCGGTCCCGAAGATTCCTGGGACCCGTACTCAGTCTTCGGTGGCGACTGTGCCAGGAATGACGTTTCATCCTTGTCTTTGGCAGGGAGACAAGGGGTTGCCTGGTCTTTCCGGAGAGGCGGGGAGTCCCGGGAGAAGGGTAGGTGCATGTTCGTTACTGCTATGATGGAAAACCTGTCCCCGGTTCCTCTCGGGGCTGCTTCTTTCACTCAGGTGTGTTAACACCGCTTCCTCCAAGTGGCCTTCCCTGACCTCCCCTGGGGGTGCCTCCAGGGCGCCCCCTATGTCCGCTGGCAGCTGGGACGTGCGACATTACAGGGACTTGTTGGAGACTGTGTCCCATAGTGCCAGGGCTGAGTTTGTTTTGTGGTGAATAATTTGCAGCATCCGTACAGAGTAGGGCCCCCAGTAAACATCCGGGGACGGCCTGAACAAAGCAGGAAGTAATTTTATCTTCACGGCAAGTGAGTAAATGCTTAACCTTGGTCTACCGAAGATTTATGAACTGAAGAACGTGATTTTAAGGGTGAGACAAAAAAATTACAATTCTTTTTAATGTTTAGTCTCCGCTTGCGTTTTTTTTTTTTTTTGTTCAGGGTGACAAAGGACCCAGAGGAGACAAAGGAGGAAGAGGAGACGCCGGGATCCGAGGGGACCCGGTGAGGAGAACCCCTCAGGGACAATCTCAGACCCGAGTCTGCGGGAGGAGAGCGTTGAAAGGGAGAATCTTATTTTCGATGTGGCTTTAAAGCGTGTTGATAAAGTACATGGTTTATTGAGTTTGCGGTGGCCGGCGATGTGTTTGCTGCCTAGCTGGAGGGATGCGTGTTTGCAAGTCCTGTCCCACGGAGACCTGAGGAGTTTCTGTAAAATGTGGTTTCCATGCACTTGAACCCAGCTGGACGGGGTGGTCGGGAAAAATACTCGTGAGGTTGCGGATGCGAGGCTCTGCGGCCAGTCCCTCCAGGCACATCCCACGCAAAGGACGTGCACCCCCTTCACTGCACCCAACGTGGGGTGCTCAAAAATCCTTAGCCCCAGGGAGGACGGTGCCCGGGGTCCCTCTTGCCTCGTCCTGGCCTAGAGGACAGGAGGCTGGCCTGGTGACAGTCATTTTCTCACAGGCTTTATAGAGCCAGAGGCAAGAGCCGCTGCGGACTCTGTCCTTGCCCTAAAGCAAACTTCAGTGCTCTCCCCCATCCACGTGGCTCGTTCCCCTGACCTGTGTCATTTGCAGGGTGACTCGGGACGGGACAGCCAGCAGAAAGGACCCAAAGGGGAAACCGGGGACGTCGGGCCCATGGTAAGATGCTCCTCGTTCCTAGGCTCCGTGTTCGGGGACGGCCAAGGAGACAAAACCCACGCCGGCTCGTCCCCAGCCCCAGGCCGAGGAGGCGGCCTCCAAGGCTGTGGACGTGTGAGGTCGGACGGAGGCAGAGGGTCCCCTGAATCCAAGGGTGTGTCCCCGTGCAGGAAGCCTCTGCCAGGGAACAGAAACAGCCCTTCCAAAGGGGGGGCTTCTTCTTGGCAGAACTGGGGCCCCTTAGACACCTGCAGACAGTGCCGTGAAGCTGAGGCTGGCGGGGTGGGAATGCACCCCAAGCGGGCCCCACCCCTATAGAGCCCAGCGGCCCTGGGTGTGGGTCCTGCGCCCCGCGGTGTCTTGGGCGGTATCACCGGGTTAGACGTTCTTCTCTGCAGCTGAAAACCTCATGCAGATTCTCTCTCTCGCACCAGGGTCTCCCTGGGACAGACGGGATTCCTGGCAGCCCTGGGGAGCCCGGGAAGGACGTGAGTACCTCCAGGGGCTGAGGAGGCATTGCCTGACGTTAGTGCCCTGGAAATCCCAAACACGGCCTGGGGCAGAGTCACTCAGCGCCGTCCTGGGAGGGCACTTACGGGAATTTCTGAAATTGCTGTCACCCAGATCTCTCTCGCTCCTTAGGTCTCTGACTCTGATCATTTGCTCCGTGCTCGGTCCCAGACCTGTTTCCTTCCCCTCCTGAAAGCATGCTGAACCGGCGCTTTTCAAAGTCCTATCTTTACTGCTTCTGAAAATTTGGCCAGGTTTCTTCTCACGAAATATGTAGCAAGTCCAAATGGAACGTGACCCCGGGGGGAGCAGGAAGGCCGACGGGGTTCGCACTTGCTACTGGGTTTGTAACGGTTCTGCGGCGCCCGCGCGCGCCCCCTGCCGGGACTCGGGCAACAAGCCAGATCCCGTTTTTCTAGGGAACGGCATCTCGCAGTGGCTCCTTCAGGCATTTCAGAAATGTCGGCTGCAGAGCAGCTCGCGGCGTGCCTAACTTTTGCATCCCGTTGACGAGTCAGTACCCAGGGCCAAAGGCTTGCAGAAGTCGTCTGACAGCTTCCAGGGTGCAGGGCGCTCGGAGCACGAGCCGGGAGCAGGCAGTCCGTGCCCAGGGAGGAGGGTCTGGCACTGGCAGTCCTCAGGGGTTCAGGGTGCTGCGGGTGCCCGGGACAGGTCTCTGCTCGGAAACTGGCTGGGGCCGTGCAGCCATTGCCCCCGTGACCGCGACATTTTAAGGGGGAAGTCACTGGACGGTCTGCCAACATGAGGGCTTTTAGAAGAAACGACTCTCCTTCGCAATCAGATGACATGCTGTGGGCATCACTTTGCTTTTAGAATCCAGAAGAAAACGTACTGTCTGAAAAGGCCCTCAAAAGCTTTGAGTATTATTTTTGAATGATGCCGCCAAGCTGTGGAATGAAAAAGCGCCGCGGAGGCACTCACTGTTACAGGGGCCGCATCACTCAGTCCAGGCCGGACTTGTTTTCACGAGATAGGGCCGCGCGCACCATTCAATGCACGTGTGGGTTTGGATTCAGTGCACGCGTGGGTTTGGATTCAATGCACGCGTGGGTTTGAATTCGATGCAGCCGTGGGCTCCTGTGGCCTCTGTTGCCTCCTTCGCTGCAGGTGGAGGCCTGTGGCAGGCGCCCTCCTTCCCTGGGCCCTCGCTCTGCCAGCCCCCGCCCCCCCCTTCTGCCCGGCTCCCTCACCCCTCCTCACCCCTGCAGGGACCCCCCGGGCTGCATCTGGCCCCAGCAATGCATCGGCCAGCGCCGGTGGCCTCTGGCCATACCGAGGCTGCCCCCTTTGGGAGCCGCCCTCTGTGGAGGAGTGACCTGGCTCGCCCCTCCCCCACTTGTCCGTGTGTCATTCATGGAAGGGGGCCACAGTTCTCCCTTAAAGAAGCTGCCAGTCGGTGAAACATAGCAAAATGGTCACCTCGGAGGTCCCTGGCCTGGCCTGTTGGGAGTAAGATGGTGGTCCTTGGGTTGACGCAGCGGTGGGCCGGCCCAAGCACTGCTGGCTGTGATGGTCCCCAGAATGCCAGCCTTTAACTTTGTGGAGACGCACTGAGATGCCCGAGGCCCCGCCCCACCCCTCCCACTGGAGAGGGAGTGGCCCAGGTGGGAGCTCTGAGTGACTTACCTGGCGGCCCGGGTCGAGGTGAAGGAGGGGTCACTTCTGGAGCGCTGTGGCAGGTCTTGCCCAGATGCAGACCAAGTGCCCTGGGTGGCCGGGGTCCTGGAGGTGCAGTTGGATGCTCCTTGGCCTGAGGATGTGTGACATTTGGCGGCCGGACTCGGAGAGTCTGGGGCCCCCTCCGCTGGGAGGAGCGCATCCCGTGACGGCTCCCACCAACGGGAGAACGGGAGATACAGGCGCTGACACCCCCTCACATTCTCCCGGGAAACGGCTGCCTGGGCAGCCAGGAGTCGTGGTTTGGCTTGGCAGGTCGGGAGCGGCTCCCTGGGGCTCACAGGGCCTGGCGCACGGTGGGTGGCCGATGAGTGTGAGTGTGAGGTCACACAGAGTCCCTGGGCCCTGTCCCGTCTCCCCTCACTGTGCGACTTCTTCTGCAGGGTGGCTACGGCCGGAGGGGCCCAGTAGGAACTAAGGTAAGCCTCTGAGGCAGTGCCTCTCCTCTGTCATCGCGACGTGACTCGCTGTGGGCTCTCAGGGACTGTCCCGTGCCCGCCGCCTGCATGCGGAGCCCTGTCTCCTTCACTGTCAAGGCTCGTGGCTCAGTCAGCAGCTACCACCTTTCCCACCTCCTTCAACTTCACCTCTTCTAAGGAACTTATGACAATGATTGGCTGTGGGGACAGGGTGGGGCGGGGGGGGGGTGAAGGGAAAAAGATGGAGGGGGCAGTTCCGGGGCATCGCTTGTCTGCGAAGTACCCACTGCTTTGGTCATTGACAAGTCACAGTGTCTTGGTGTCTCGGGCTTCTCGCCCGTGAACGGCGGGTCTGGGTCCCCAGATGTCCTTATTTCCCAAGCTGTGGTGAGAGAAAAGGGGAGGCCAGGGTGGCGATGATTGAAACAGCCCACAGCGACCGCTGGCGTCACGTGTGAGGTGTGTCACCCTGGGGCTGCCGGGTCAGTGGCTTCCAACCCTCTCGTCCGACGTGACCGTGGAGCAGAGAGCTGACGCTGGCGTGAACCACCCTGACACCCCCCCGCCCCGCTTCTCCCCTCTTCTTTCTAGGGCAACAGAGGTGATCCCGGCCAGCTGGGCTCCCCGGGGGAGCAGGGGACCAGAGGTGCACAGGTCAGTACCCGGTGCGTCTTGTGCCGCCTCCCAGAGGCTGCTGCGTGTTTTTAAATGAAGGTGACGGCCCACATCACAGACAGAGCACAGACGCCTCCTTTAAAGTGAACGACGCGGCGGCATTTTGCACATTCCCAGTGTCGTCTGGCCATGCCCTGGGTCTAGTTTCAAAGCGTTGTCATGGTCCCCAGAGGAGACCCTGTGCCCGTGCTGTTGTTGGTCCTCATGTCCCCACCCCCAGCTCCCGGGGACACTCATTTCCTTCCTGCCTTTATGGATTTGCCTCATTCTGGGCATTTTGTAGAAACGGGGTCATTCAGTAGGCGGCCTTCTGGGTCCGGCTCTTTCCCTTCGCGTCACTTTTCTGAGGTGCTCCGTGTTGTAGGATGAGGTGGGGCGCCGCTCCTTTTCATGGCCGAGTAATATTCCATGGCACGCTGGGCCCCGGCTTCCCGACCTGTTCATCGGTGGGTGGACACTCGGGTGGTTCCTGCCTTTTGGAGATTGTGACGATTGCTGCTGGGGACATCGCAGACACACGCGTGTTTCTTAAAAGAAAGTGACTTCCCCTCCGTGGTCTGGGCTGCCGTCCCCATGGTGGACTCAGGAGTGCGGTCCCGGAGCACCTTCGGCAGCTTGCAGGAGGCTCTGGGCTCCGAGAAGGTGCCGATGTCACCCTGCGCTTCCTCCTGGGATGTCCCCTCGATACCACCCTGACCTGAGCCTTTCCCCTTCAGGGCGTAGCTGGCCCCACGGGTCCCCCGGGCCAGATCGGCGAACAAGGCATTCCCGGACCCCGGGTGAGTTCCCCTCTTCCCACCCCTCTGCGTGGCCATGCCGGCAGCACAGGGCCCGAGTGGGCTGAGACTCATGGTGGGGGTCGCCGAGGACCGACCTTCCCCTAGCCCAGCTCTTCGGTGACACTGACACTGGGTCAGCCTCAGTCCCCGCAGCCACTTATGTGAGGACACGAGAGCCCTTCTTCTTGGGGCTCCAGCGGCCTCTAGGTGCAGGGCTGTTCCTTCCCAGCACCCGCCGGCTGGGCTGGGCCCAGGCTGGCCGGCCGGGCCTCGTCTCTGAGGCCTCCGCGTGGGGCTGAGGGGACTGCAGATCCACTGAAAGTCTCGGAAGGTGACAGACTGTTTTGCAATTGACAGTGGGGTCGGCTCTGAGGTTCGATAGTTTGTGTGAGGAGTTCCCCGTCCTCAAAGTCACACAGAAGATGGTCCTTAAACCTGCTGTGACCGCAGAATTCCACACCTCTTGGCTGCAGATGTGTATCCCGCACACCTGCTGGCCCTCGTGTGATGGGATAGTGTGCGGCCGGTCCACATGCACCTGCACAACCAGGTCTCACTGTGGAGGTTGGGCAAGACCCACCTAAAATCTGGGTGTTGTCCTGTAGGTGGGGGCTCAGGGTAGGGGGGACGCTGGAAACTGCATCGTGCGGCGCCTGTGCGTGCCTGCCTGAGTGTCACGCCAGGACTTGGGGGCGTGGGGGGGGGGGACGGGCGACAGACACGGAGGCTTGGAGGGTGGACACGCCATCACTGACACTGCTCTCCTCTCGTCCCAGGGGGGCGGAGGGCCCGCCGGTGCTCCCGGAGAACGCGGCAGAAACGGTCCCCTGGGGAAAAAGGTTGGTTTTGACAAAGCAGGAGCCTGTTCCCCGAGGCCAGGCCTGGCCAGCGCCCTGGTGGCCTCTCCCGCATTTGCCGGCCTGTCCACATGCTTTGCTGGCACCTCCCTTTGCCTCCCCTCTGGTCTTTCCCACCCCGGCCTCCCCTGTTCAGCACTGGCTGGTGGGATTCCTGTCCCCGCCCGGAGGGAGCGCATGGCTTGTGCTCAGTGTCCTGGCTTTCTGGTAGCCAGGACCCGGCGGCAGCTGTGGCTCATCTGATCTGCTCACGCTGTGACCAGATCACGTGGCCACGGTTCCGTGTCCTTCTGTCCATCCGGGCAGAGCGGGAGTACCTAGTACGGTCTCAGCACCGCACTGAACACACTGCGTTTGAACACTGGCGGTGCAGTCAGCTGCTCTGCTGGCCACGCTTAGCTGACCCCGCGCCCTGAGCGTTCTGGATGCCAGCAACTTATTCAACAAAGGTTCTCCAACAGCCTGCTCTCTATAAACCTTGAGAAAAGCCGCGGCTTGCCCCAACCAGTCTGAAAGGCCAGCGTTTTCTCAGTGAGAGAAATGTGTTCCTGGGAATCCAGAATTTTCTCTGGGGTTGGGCTTTCCTGCTGAATTCAGTGCCCACCGACTCTCTTGGCTTCTCCCCTGCCCCGCTCTCTCCCCCATCGATGTGTTCCCATGCCATGTTCATGAAAAGATCACACAGCAGCTCCCCAGCCCGGCTTCTCTGCCAGGGCCCCACGCAGGAATGTGCAGTTGAAGAAATCATTTTTATCGAAATCTAAACAGTGACGTTGGCAGTGGCGTCCCCTAGAACGATAGGGCTTGGACTCGCATTTCCACCCGATCTGGAGCCTCAGGGGCTCAGCCTCGTTTCTCCTGCGCAGGGCGAGCCGGGGGAGCCAGGACCGAAGGGCGGACTCGGGAGCCCGGGGCCCCGTGGGGAGACGGTAAGGCCCACACCCGTCGCGACTCTTTGCTGGAACGTTCGGGGAGTGGGGAGCTGGGGCCTTGGGCTGGGCCAGCCTTTCTCACTGCAGACGAGGTTTGGTCCAAGGAGAGATGATGTATCATCACTTCTCCTGTCGTTGGGGACGTGATTGAAAATAGGGTAACCTGCTGCTTGTGATCAGCCGATAAATGTCACGATAAGCTTTGTGTCACTGGGGTGGGGGGGCAGCGGGTAAAGACTTTCTTCTGTATTTCCGGGGCGTGTGAGCCTGCTGGCCGACTGAAGCCGGAACCAGTTGTGTTCTGATCTACGAGCGCTCTGTCGACCCGACTGCACGGAGCTTTTCCGCGGAGAGACGGGGTTGAGTGTGATGAGCACTCGTCCAGGTCGAAACCGTGTCCTTGGAACGAGGCATCCCAGGAATGGAAACAATTACCTCGATAACCCGTGTTTTAAAAACACTGGCGTTTAAAGTAATCTAACTGCTCACTAACAATAACCTTGTAGGACGTGTTCCTATGGAAGAAAAAGAAATCTACAAAACATTGGGAATCTTTAAAAAATAAGTCAGGATTCCTAAAAACTATAGAAATTGACCAGCTTGATCTGACTTATGACCCCGAAACGTTTAAATATTTTCCTTGTGTGTGTAACTTCTCTGCGGTTAATTGAAGTTTAAAAACACCCATTTCCGTTACTCTTAGTTTAAGGAGCAGAGGAAAAAATACCAATTGCCGATTCTGTTTCCATAACACTGGGGGCAGCGGCTCTTTGCTGTCCACGTTCACTTAAATCTGTAAACCAGCCAGGCAGCAGGTTGCGTGTTTTAGAGATATGAGCGTACATGTCACATAAATTCTGCTTCTGTTGCAGTAACTGTGTCCTGTTCTGAGAGCCCCATTTGGAAGGGATGGGGCAGATCGGAGTGTCCCGGGAGGGGGTGCTTGGGAAGGGGGCAGTCAGGTGGCACAGCCTGGGAGGAAGGGAGGGGACGCGGGGAGGGGCGTCTGAGCACAGATCACTCAGTGCTTTTGCTCTGAAGTGGAATCAAAGCTCCACAGATGCACTGGCAAGGCGACCTTCACGGGTCCTTTGAACTCTTAGATGCCCGGGTTCAGGGAGTCTCTGATTCCACTCCCAGCACCGTCTGTACCGACAGCTGGCGGCAGCTTCAGACGCGCAGCCCACCGGCGCCTTTGCCGAAGGGGCCTTCCCAGGTGCCCGCTGACAGACTTGCTCTGTTTGCACGTGGAGGGTGGGGGAGGGACAGAGCTCTTCCAGGAGCTCTACCTGGATCTGGGGACGTTTCAGGGACTCCAGGTCCCTCTGCCCAGGGCTGTAGACAGAGGTGGGTGCGGTGTGCCCAGCACAGCAACCTGCGGTAACGCTGTTTTTCCACAATCAGGGGGAGGATGGCCGAGACGGGACCGGCGGTGAAGGGCGCAAAGGCAAAAAAGTACGTGCTTCTGACAGTGGTATTTTTACAGAATCGTTTCCCCAAGTTTCACTGTAATACAGCGAATTTTTCTCTTGATGACTCTAGATAGATATGTTTTTTCTGCTCAAGAATAATTTATTTTAGATGAATTTAACTTGAGACCAAGCGTGACCAAGCATTTATTTATCTCTTACAGGGAGAAAGAGGGTTTCCCGGATACCCAGGTCCGAAGGTAAGCGGTCCCCCGGTGGGAAAGCACCCACGCTGTCCAAGGATGGGTCCGCGTGTCCGCCGGCCGCAAACACAGCATCCCGGTTCTCGTCTTGGGTCAGCCACTCACGCGCTGAGTGGCCCGGGGAAGTCCCCAGCCCCCGCCCTCTCTGTGATACTCCCTCGTCTCTCCAGTGGAGATGACAGCATGCACTTGCCACGAGGCTTGTGAGGAGGAAATGAAACGCCCCCGAGATAGAACCCTTTGTCAGCCCCCAGCACTGTAGCCACTGAGGTTGCCTTCCTCGGGTCAGTGAGCTGAGGCTGCCTCTGCCAAAGACGCGTGTGCACTAATGACCCAGTGGGAAAGCAAATCGAAGTGGGCCATTTGGCTGCCCTGGGAAGTGTGGTCCAGGCGCCCCAGGGACCCTCAGCTGGACGTGCCATTCCAGAGCTTCACGTGCTGTTTGCCGGCTCTCTTCCAGGGCGTCCCTGGCGAACCAGGAGCAGGGGGATCACCGGGACCCAAAGGCATCAGGGGCCGAAGGGTAAGTGAGCCAGCACCGGGGCTGCGGGGGGAATGAGGACCCGTGGGAAGGTGGTCGACCCGGATGCCTCCCCCGCTCCTGCGGACACTCTCCTTCCTCAGCCGCCGCCCGGCCCGAGACAGCACCGGGTGGACGGAAAGGACCCCTGAGCCGGGTACTGGTGTCTTCAGGCCCCCAGCGCTGTGTCTGTGTTCTCCCCATCATGGGGAGGCCCTGCAAACCCCTTCCTCTAACACGTCTCCAGCGAGGGTCCCCTGTCCATGGTCTGTGGCATGGCGCCGGGGGACTCAAGTCCCAGAGCGAGTCACGTCGGAAGTCTGCGTGGTCTGACTGGGGCCTCGCCCACCGATGGGGAAGCAGCAGGGTCTCACGGGCCATGTGCATGCTTATGAGGGTCCTGGGCTGGGAGGCCCGCCAGGCCGAGACCGCCTGCTCCCGCCAGGACTCCTCTTCCTGGCGCTGCTCAGGGTCTGCGCACTCTCTTCAGGGGATGTTCATGCATTGTTTTAAGATGTTGCTGAGTCTTGAATTAGCGAATGGTGGCCTGGATGCACATAATGGTTATTTTGAGCTTAAACTATAGTTTGACTCACGGTAATTGTCCTGTTGCTTTGCTCAGCAACGACAGTCAAATTAGATCAGTTCAGGGTTTGAAAACATCGGGTGGCTTGTCTGCGCCAAAGAGCGGTCTCACTAGCGGTCAGCCACTGATTTCCTGGGCACTCACGGACGGCCTCGTCAGTGGGTCTCGGGCAAGCACCCGTCCCACCTCGACCTGCCAGAGAACGCAGTGTGGGGAGAACACATCAGTTCCATGAAAGCCTCTTGTCCTTGCGTTGGAACCTGGAGGCGCCGGGATCCTCCAAAGGGAGGGCTTTCCGGTGGCATGGGGGACGTCGCATTGGCTCACCGTCACCGCCCTTCCCAGCTGTGGGGGTTGCGGTTCCCCTTCTTCTGCCGCAGTCGAGCGATGCTGGTTCTGCCCCTTGCAGGGAAATTCAGGACCTCCAGGGGCGATCGGACAGAAGGGAGACCCCGGTTACCCCGGACCGTCTGTGAGTACCCACCCCTTCCGGTCAAGCCACCGCGGGCGGGATGCTGCACAGTCCCTGAAAACTTTCCGTTGTCCCCTTCCCGCAAGGACGGCGAGTGGCATTCTTGCTGTTACCGTTGTTTGTTTGCTTGTTTAACCATTTCCTTCTGGTACCACCGTGGAGGAGAGAGCCTCTCGGCACGCGGCACTGTGCATCTGGGGCAGGTTGCAGTTTGCGTCTGCAATTTCCTGGTGCAGTTTCCGAGTTCGAGGCTCGGGTAGGGCACAAACAAGATAGAACACATCCAAATGCCTCTCGGTGGCCCCATGTGAGAAGACTCTAATGATGTCAGACCTCGGTTTGGGGAATACTTCCTTTGGTCTGTAAACTCCTCCCTCCCCCACCCCTAACGAGCTCCCGATTCAAGGTCAGAACCCATTCGTTACCTGGCCGGCTGCCCGCCAGGAGCCAGGAGGGCACCCCTCTGCGGCCCTTCTCGTTACTAACCTCCGTGTTTCCTTGCTTGACTGTCTGCCTGTACCATCTCCCTACGCTGAATGAGGTCTGCAGCGGGATGAGTACTGATGGGAAGTCACACCCAGAAAAGGGGTCACAGGACTAGACGGGGTGGACCTCTCTCGTGTTCAAACGACAGAGGTGTTTGATGGCAGATCCGGTGCCTGGGTGGGTGGGTGGGCGGGAGCAGCCTTACGGAACGATGCCCGCGGGGCCCAAGAGGCGACTGCTTGCCGGTCGGGGTGGACACCTCCTGGGTGAGCCGCCGAAGGTGGCGGAGGGTCCCTCCCCGAGCAGAATCCGCCTGGGTACTTCAGACCTGGAGTGACGGGCAGTTAGATGACTTCACACTGTCCTCTGGAAACTGGGGTGTTTGAAGCAGCAGGAGCGAGTGGAGTGGGCTCCTGTGGGGTGTGGGCTCCGATGTGGGTGTACGTGGGCTGGTTAGTGATGAGCGTCCAGGGTTTCGGGGTGGAGCTGTTCCCCTCATAGGGAGTCCTGTTCTGTTCTCAAAGTCTCTCTCCTCCGTGCTTTGAGCAGTAAATGCAAATTTATAGGGAGAGTCTGAATGGGACTCAGGCCAGCCAGGGTCCACCTCGGCGTCCTCCGTCGCATTCCGTGGGCCGAGGCCTGTCCCTCCCATGCGTCAGCCTCTCCGTCCTTGTTTTTCAGGGTCCCAAAGGCAACAGAGGCGACTCCGTTGATGTAAGTTGGGGGCGCGCAGCATGAACCGCTGTCCGTGGGCCTGGTGTCTGCCGCCCTC
This sequence comes from Micronycteris hirsuta, assembly GCA_004026765.1. Lineage (NCBI taxonomy): Eukaryota > Metazoa > Chordata > Mammalia > Chiroptera > Phyllostomidae > Micronycteris > Micronycteris hirsuta. The sequence continues at coordinate 26,837 of PVJI01006575.1, read as the reverse complement.
ACTCCTGCTTTCTCTCCTTTTACAGAAGTGCACCCTTGTCCAGAGCATCAAGGACAAATGCCGTGAGTGCACGCCTTTCTGTCAGCCACCCCCTTTGTGTTCACACACGAGGGCCTCCCGCAGTGGGTGTGACTGACCCTCTTCTCTGTTCCCTTTCTAGCGTGCTGCTATGGTAAGTCCGTTTTGGCGGTGCGACTCCCTCCCGAGGACAGAAGGCCCCCTTTCCGTGAGTAAAGTCTGCCTCTGAAACCCCCCACCTCCCAGGGCCCCTGGAGTGCCCCGTCTTCCCCACGGAGCTGGCCTTTGCTCTGGACACCTCGGAGGGCGTCACCCAGGACGCGTTCAGCCGGATGCGGGACGTGCTGCTGGGGACCGTGGGCGATCTGACCATCGCGGAGAGCAACTGCCCGCGGGGGGCGCGCGTGGCAGTGGTCACCTACAACAACGAGGTCACCACGGAGATCCGGTTTGCCGACTCCAGGAAGAAGTCCGTCCTCCTGGACAGGGTCAGGAACCTCCAGGTGGCTCTGACGTCCAAGCAGCAGAGTCTGGAGACCGCCATGTCGTTCGTGGCCAGGAACACGTTCAAGCGTGTGAGGAGCGGGTTCCTGATGAGGAAAGTGGCCGTCTTCTTCAGCAACAAGCCCACGCGGGCGTCCCCGCAGCTCAAGGAGGCGGTGCTGAAGCTGTGGGACGCGGACATCACGCCCCTGTTCCTCACCAGCCAGGAGGACCGGCAGCTGGCCAACGCTCTGCAGGTCTGTGCCCCCCGGGGGCTCTGGCGGCAGCTCCCTGCTCTCCTCTGGGCTCTGAGAAGGTTCTTGGGCATGTGTGCATCCTCCAGGGTGTCTCCGTGACCCATGGTTTCTAGAAAGCTCTGGAGGAGGCCGGTCTGACTGGGGACTTCTCCCTTGGGGTTTCCAGGACAGCTTCTGGCTCTGGCCCCAGATTCAAGGTCCCCCATCCTGGGCTGGAGGAGGGTCTCTCCGGGGGGCTTGGGAGGTCTGCTGGCTCCTAGCGAGGTCCCCAAACACCTGTGGCTCCGGGTCCTCAGTGTGCACCACCGCTCACACCTCTCTTCAGCCCAGCTGGCACCCAAGGGTCAGCCTGGGACACAGACAAATGCTCCCTCGTTATTGCCTAAAGAACGCCTTTCATTGTTATACTCAATCGATCAATATTTACTCCGCGAGAACTCCAGCTCCCTGCTCAAGGGGAGTGGGTGACGGCAGGGGGGGAGGGCGGGGCCAGGACGGGGGCGGGGCCTGGGCTCGCTGTGCCTCTCCCGCCATCTGCTGTGTGTCTCACTCACTAACCTCTCCGTGGCTCAGATCTCTCACCCATGAAGGACACCGTGGGGTAGGGCTGGGCTCCACGCTTCCCCTTCCAAACTGGATGTTCTATGGTTCTCCTGCTGCCCATTTCCATGAGCGGTGCCCGGTCATTGCCGCCATTCCTCAGGGTCTCCTCTGCCCGACTGCAGGCAGGTCCTGGGCTTGGGGGTCCCGCGTGGGCCCCCAGCCGTGTGCTCAGTCAGGGGTGCGCCACGTGGGCTGAGTGACCAGACCCGCCTGTGTGTCTTACCGGTGATAGTTCCAGCAAATTTGAAACACTAATTATTTATTAACTGAATTTAATTACTCACTAAATCAATACTTTGCGATGGTGTGTTGTGAAGGGCAGGGGTTTTGGATCTTCTGGAGATGATTTAATGGCTTGCTTTTTGATTGCATCCCTTTGTAGACCTGGGAGAGAGAGAGCGGAATGGCAGTAACGTTCGCCATTGACATTCATTGCTGAAAATAACGACATTACTTAAGCCCCCGCTATCTGATAGCAGCTTCAGAAGGCACTTGGTCTACATTACCTAACTGAACCCTTTGCAGAAGTCTGTTGAGAATTTGCTATTATCCCATTTTACAGCTGGGGAGGCTGAACCCTGGAAAGGTGGAATAGCTGTGCTTGGGATCTAGCAGGAAGGGCAGGGCTGGGGTTCGAACTCCAGCTCCCCTCCGCAGAAGAAAGCCCGTGTTTCCCTGTTCAGCTCAGCGCCTCCTCTCACCCTCGCTCTAAAAAACGAGGGGCCGCTGATCCGTCGGGCAGTTCATGTCCTTGGCGTGATGTCATTCCGTCCTCAGCGGCATTCTGCAGGTGGCTGCTGGTCATGAAAAGCCCTCCCAAGCGCTTCCTTTTGTTTGAACAGATCAACGACACCAGGGTGGGGCACGCGCTCGTCCTGCCCGCCAGGGGAGACCTCACGAACTTCCTCAAGAACGTCCTGACGTGCCACATTTGCCTGGGTAAGGCGCCCCTGCCGCGGCGCATCTGCCCAGCGGCAGCCGCAGAAGCTTCCGTCCACGGACGGACGTGCAGGCGGGCGGTCGCCCCGTGGGTGCAGGGCTTGCGTCCAGCGATTCACGGCACCCGGTGTTTGCCGTGTAGAGGCTGCTTAGTCGCTCACGTACTTAAAGTGGAGCCCCCCAAACAGAACTTCTCTGGGGTACAGAATGATGAGTTTATAGGTAATGACGGAGAAAATCGACTGCTTACATTTTGACTTCAGAGTCCAGATTTTAATGATCTGGCTTTGGGACTTCTCAGAGCACATGTCTTCAAAGGGTGGCAAAAAAGGAAGGTCCCTCCCCTCCCCTCCCCTCCCCTCCCCTCCCCCCCTTTCGTTTTCTTCCTCCTTTCCAACACGGATGCCGCAGCTCACTAACAGATTTGGGCTCTCTGTCTATGTAGTCATGTTCCGTGATGGAACCGAGGCCTGGCTGCCGCGGTGTCGGCCGCTGTGAACAGGGTTGCGAGTTCTCCGGTGGCGTGGGCGGCCCAGGCCCCCGGGCACGGAGGCGTGTGTCTCGCCGTGGGGGCCTCAGCCGCAGCGTGGACGGGCTGCCCTTCTTCTCCCCCAGACATCTGCAGCATCGACCCATCCTGCAACTTGGGCGGCTGGAAGCCGGTCTTCAGGGACAGGCGCGCGGCGGGCAGCGACATGGACATCGACGTGGCGTTCCTCTTAGATGGCTCCGAGTCCACCGCCCTGTGGCAGTTCAATGAGATGAAGAAGTACGTCGGGTACCTGGTGAGACAGCTGGACCTGAGCCCTGACCCCAAGGCCTCCCAGCACTTTGCCAGGGTGGCCGTGGCGCAGCACGCGGTCCCCGAGTCTGCAGGCAATGCCAGCGTGGCGCCCGTGAAGGTGGAGGTCTCCCTGACGGACTATGGCTCCAAGGACAAGCTGCTGGACGCCCTGGGCGCCAGGATGGTGCAGCTGCAGGGGACCCTGGCCTTGGGCCCCGCCATCGACTACACCGTAGAGCATGTCTTTGAACACGCACCCAGCCCCAGGGGCCTGAAGGTCCTGGTCCTGATGCTGACGGGCGAGGTGCAGGGGCAGCAGCTGCAGGAGGCCCGGGCGGCCATCCTGCAGGCCAAGTGCAAGGGCTACTTCTTCGTGATCCTGGGCATCGGCAGGAAGGTCAACGTCAAGGAGGTGTACAGCCTCGCCAGCGAGCCAAACGACGTCTTCTTCAAACTGGTGGACAAGGCCACCGAGCTCAGCGAAGAGCCCCTGCTCCGCTTCGCGAGGCTGCTGCCGTCCTTCGTCAGCAGTGAGTCCTGCGTCGGCTCGGGGCTCCCAGCCGGGCTTCCTGCCCGCCTACACCCTCGGGCTCTTGGGGATGGGGGGCGCACGGGTGGGAAAGGCAACCAGTGTGAAGACGCTGACTTGTTCGTTCATTCCAAAGGTAGGCGTCAACACCCACCAGGCCCCGGGCACACGTTTAGCCCCAGGGGTGACAGGGAATGCAGACCCTGCCCAGTTCCCTTGCTTATTCAGCCAAGTTCGACTGGGCTCCTCCCAGCATGTAGACGGGGACCCTGAGAGCGTCCTGTCTAGGCGGGCAGATGGGTCATGCATGCTGGCAGGTCACAGAGAAGTGTATCCTGATGGGGCATTGTGGAAGCTTCTAGAAGGAGTTGCATGGATCTGGGCTTAGCCGCCAACCCCACACCTGGAAACCTCCGGGCCTTTGCCGGTGTGGCTTCCCAGCCTGCTTGCCACTTCTGCTTGGCAGCAAACCCACACCCACCGGCCGTGGCCCCGCCCACCCTGGATGCTCCCCATTCCCAAGGCTGGCCTGTCGCTAATCTGGACGCCACAGTTACCGCATCTGTTACGTGGCCCGTGGCTTGCCCGTGGGTCTATGGGCCCAGGGGGCTGCATGGTCCTGGAGAAAGTGCGTCACTCACTACCATGTCCCCGAGCCTGGCCTGTGCGTGGCCCGGAGTTGTCACGGGAAGGTCTCTAACAAGCGAGAGAGACGTACGAAGCAGGGATAAACCTGCGTACACCGGGAGGGTCTTCTTCAAGGGGAAGGTCAGGGCCATGCCAGTGGCGCCCCCGCTGGGATGCCTGGGCCCCGAAAGTTTCAGGGAAGGAAACGGGGAACAGAGGTGAGGCTGTGGGTTGACCCAGGGCCACGTCCCTGCCTCCAGGAGGCCCGGGTCAGGGCAGCTTTGGTAAACACAGCGCTGGGGAAAGCTGAAGGTGATTCGGCTCGAACTGGTGTTCAAGAGCTCGGGCCTCGTGAGACTGCACTCGAGTTTCCTTCCACTCCTGTCTTCCTGCGCACACTGAGTGAATATCCTCTTTAACCGAAATACTGCCGAATGGGAGATATTGGCTTACGATGTTTTGTGGATCAAGTACTTAATGTGTAAAATCGCTGGACTTAGCTTGTCCACAAGAGTTAATGAATTATTTGACAAATATTTATGGCCTACCGATGATGTGGTTCATTTAATTCATTAGCAGATTAATTTTAATTTGCAAGGGATTCACATACGTCTAAAATACATATATTTTTCTATTTCTTCCCAGGCGAGAATGCTTTTTACTTGGCCCCAGATATCAGGAAGCAGTGTGATTGGTTCCAAGGGGACCAGCCGGCAAAGAACCCTGTGAAATTTGGCCACAGACGAGTGTAAGTGATTGTGCCGACTGTCCCACAGATTCCAGGGCTGGGGGGACGCAGAGAACCTCCAGGGCCTGACCTTGCGGGGTGCGGACTTGACAGCAGAGCACGCGACTCCCAGAAGGTTGTTGTGTGAGATGTTCTTCTAGAAGAATCTGTTGGATCCATTAACTTCCTGCTGCATCACAAACGGCCCCAAATGTAACAACCATTTATTTAAGCTGCGAGTCTGCGGGTCAGCCTTTGTGCTTGAGCTCAGCCGGATAGTTCTTCCGGCCGGCATGAGGCCGGCTGCTCGTCCGCTGTGGGCTGGTGGTCCTGGGTGGTCTCTGCCCCACATGGCCTCTCACCCTCCGGTAGGCAAGCCCGGCCACACCCCAGGCGACGGGCAGGGCTCCCTGAGATAGGGCAGGCAGAGGGTGTGAGGCCTCTTGGGGCCTAGGCCAGGGCCAGCGCTCCGTGACCTCTGCCCTGCTCTATCAGTCAAACGTGGCCCAAGGCCAGCCTGGCTAGACTCAAGGGTGCGGAGTTGCACGGTGGGTGAACCTGTCACATCACATGGAGGGCATGGGGACAGAGAGGGTGGGCAGGTGGGGCCCTGTGTCCACGCGGTCTGCCATCTCTGGTGTGAAATGATTTCATGTAGAAGGATTAGACGTGTTCAGCAAAAAATGGACTCCCAGTCTTCCTGAAATAAGTGATGCTGTGATCACACAGCTGACAGCGGAGGAACGGGAGGCCACATGCCTGTCCTGCGAGGGAGACTCGTGAGAGGGAGGGGCTGTGGCGCCCGCAGCGATGCTGGCCGCCTGGCACCTGCTCCGTGACCGTGTGCCCAGCTGCACCTGCAGTGCAGACGGGACAGCAGTGTGGCCGTGTGACAGAGAGCCGGGGGCGGGGGGCGTGGAGACAGGAACCGAGCACAGGTCATGCTGGGGGGAGGGGAGGTTTGGCTGTGGCCCCCAGACCAAGTGTGGATCTGACGAACAAGTGCCTGGCATACTCCTGGCCGACCTCCAGGGTTGCCTCCTCTCCGTGCCCTGCCCAACGTCCTGCAGCACTGGCCTTTGTCCCCAGGGGCGACGCTCCAAACCTCAGCCTCGGCGGCCGAGGACCGTTACTAAGGCAGCGTGGCCCTTTTCTGGCTCGGGGACGCTGGCCCCAGGGGTCTCGGTCCACAGCTTCTCTTCTCCCGCCTTGAGTTATCTTTGGAATTCCTCTAGAACGTTCCCCAGAGTTGGCGCCACCTGATCTAGGAAAGCAGAAGGGGCACACCTCGTATTTGAGTTTGCGGGACAGAGACGTGAAAGCACACTGCGTGTGCACGCAGCGTGATGCAGCCACAAGTAACGAGCGTGTGCATGAGGGTAGGAACCGAGCAAGGGGTGGGTCTGTGCCGTTGTAAAGAAGTTGTAGGAAAAAACCCTAAAACAAAACCACACACACACAAAAATTAACACAGACCAAAACGCACAGTAAGCCCCGGCGTGGACGTGCCGGTTGACCTCACAGCCTCGAAGGTTCCCGCTGCACTTTGCGGCCCGGACTCTTTCTGACAGTGAGAGTGGCTGTGAACTGAGCATTATTGTCAACAATGGGCATAATCGTGGCTGTTTCAGCATTTATGGTCTCTTCACGCCCTCTGCTTTCATTCTGTAAGTTGAAGGGACGCGTCCGATGCATGTGTAGAGTGATGTCAGCCTCATTTCCAGCGACCCTGTCACCGTGTGCGTTTCTGTGGCGTGGCCCGTCCAGAGGCCTTCGGTGTGCGCTGTGCCATGCGTTTGGCTAAGACGGCAGATTCCGCGAGGGCATCAGGCCACGTGTTTGCCCGTTTGAGATGGCAGGCGAAAATAGAGAGGGTTTGAAGCAGTACTTCATTTGTTTTAACAGAAACACTCCGAATAATGCCACTTCAAGTCCTGCGTCCAAGCCAGTGGTCACCACCAAGCCAGTGGCCACCCCAGAGCCAGCAACCAGCACCACCAAACCCGTGGCTGTGGTACACCTGCCGGCCTCTAAGCCAGCCGCCTCGAAACCCGGGCCAGGGAGACTGGCCGCCGCCAAGCCCGAGGCCACAAAGGTGGCCACGGTCAGACCCGCTGTGGCGGCGAAGCAGGTGGCAGCAGTGAAGCCAGCGGCTGCAAGACCCCCCACCGCTGCCAAACCAGCCGCCACCAAGCCTGAGGCCCCCAAGTCCCCGGCAGCCAGACCAGCCGCCACCAAGCCGGCCACTGCGAAGCCTGTGGGTAAGAAAGCAGCGGTCATGGCTGCTGCCTTGTGACGTCCTTGTTTACTGTGGCCAGGGTGTGTCCCTCCGAGCCTGTTTCCAAAGCAGCAATGATAGTCACTGATCTGGTACGCATACCTCGCAGTGATTTGGACATCTGAAGGGCGCTGTCCAGAGCAGGGACTTGTCAAAGCATCGTGTTTTCCGGCGTGAGGAAGTGATCTTCCTCTTCCCTGTGTGAGACCGACGAGCCCGGGGCGAAGGTCAGGAGAAAGGGCCCCCCCTGCTCTCCATCAAGCCCCATGCCCTGCTCGTTCGCTCTGGGACGTCCACAGTGGCGGGGCCCTTCTCTCCTGGAGAGCGAGCATCTTGAGAGGAAGGGATCTAAGTAGAAGCAGGGTTTTAGCCCCCCGGCGGCAGGGAGAGGGGAAGGAAGAGCTCCGTGTCGTTGCCTCCCAGGCTGCGGGCCGTGCCGCGTGGTGGGGCCTGACCCGCCTCCCTGAGAGCGTGACAGCAGACGGTCGGGTCCTCCTGGAGCTTTGTCATCGCAGTCTTGTCCTGCTGGCAGCGCGGGGAGAAGAGGCCCCACGCTGCCCGCTGCGGCAGTGCCCGGTGTCCAGTCCCCACTCGCTGGTCCACGTGCCCTGTCCATGGGGAAGACCAGCTCCAGACGGAGTTGGAGCCCAGGGCTGGGCGGGCCTAGTGAGACCCAGGGTGCGTTACTGTAGATTTTCCTCAAAGGAAATGCCAGGAGACACCGCAGAGTGTCACCAACTGTCCGGGAAGGTGAAGGCGGAGATTCCTTTAAAAGAATTTCGTGCGATGCCCTAAAGTTTCATGACTTAATATATTTTAGGTCACAGGTGGCAAACACAAGGCCCACAGGCTGAATCCGCCCCTGTACCTTGTTTTATCCGCCCGGCGCCTGGTTTCTACCCGGTGGCAGCGCCAAGCTCCTCGCCCCTAGTGAAGGAGCAGTCACATGTACACAGTCCTAAAGTTACATTCGGCCCTTTGCAGGCCACTGCGAGGCCGCTGTGGCCCCGGTGGAAATGAGTGTGACACCCCGGCTTTAAGTCATGGGGCTCATTCTGTAGCGGACGCTTTGCTGCAGATTAGCACTGCGGCCTGTGCATTTTCCAAGTGTCCCCTGAATAAGGGAGATTCTCAGGAGGGAACGGAGGGAGCTGCGAACCTTGGGGATGAATAATGGGAGTTCTACGTGCTGTGACTCATCCCACGTTCCGTCCATGTTGGCGGGTTAGGAGACCAGCATTTCCCGGGAACTTGAACGAGAACTCGGTTCCCCGCCTCCCCCCAGCATTTCGTCAGCTGTCACACACGCCTCCCATGCAGCCTGCGTGTTCGGGTCACGTGGGGTTTGTTTGTGTCCCCACGCTGTGCTTTGATCTCTGTTCCAGTCAAGGCCCCCCGAGAGGTGCGGGCGTCTGAGGTCACCGAGAGCAGCGCCAGACTCCACTGGGAGCGGCCGGAGCCGCCCAGCCCTTATTTTTACGACCTCACCGTCACCTCGGCCCAGGACCAGTCCCTGGTTCTGAAGCAGAACCTCACGGCCACGGACCGCGTCATCGGGGGCCTGCGCGCTGGGCAGACATACCACGTGACGGTGGTCTGCTACCTGAGGTCTCAGGTCCGGGCCGCCTACCGAGGAACTTTCAGTACAAGTGAGTGCGCGGCCCGTGAAAGGAAAGTCGGTCCTGCCTTCTACGTGGAATCTCGTCAGGACGCAGACGGGACAATTCTTCTTTTTCTTCTTATAATTTTTAATCCTCGCCCGCGGGCATGCTTACTGATTTTAGAGAGTGGAAGGGAGGGGGAGAGAGGGAGAGCACCATTGGTGTGAGAGAGAAAAGCAACCGAACCCACAACCCAAGCACGTGCCCCGACCGGGAATCGAACCGGCGGCCTTTCAGTTTATGGGTCGATGCTCCAACCAACAGAGCCACTTGGCCAGGGCTGGAGAGAACAATTCTCGTTCACCAAATCTGTCCTGAATAACAAGATGAAAACAAAATCCTGGGTGTCTCAGTTGCACCGACGTTACAAGTGCACAAAGCGGGAGATGGGGCCCTTGTGAACCCTCGCCCTGCCCTGGGGGTTCCGGGCCACTTTGTGGAGGAAACCAGCTCCATTTGGCCTGGGTGCCACCCCTGCCCCGGGAGAAAGACGTGAGCCCCGGGCACCCGGCTGGGGCTCAGTGACCCCCGCCTGTGTTTCGGAAGTGTGCCCCCTCATTCAGTGAACCGAAAGCACCGCCGAGAGTCACTGGCTCCTTCGGGAATGACCGAGGTGCCCATGAGGTCTCGCCGCCCCAGGGCCACGGGGCACCCACGGCCGTGCAGAAAGCACCTCAGAATTTCCCGCCCCTGCTCCCCGTGCTCAGGCTCTGCCCTCTGCCGTCCTCGGGGCCGAGGCCTGGCCCCGCACGCCTCCCAACCTCCCTCAGTGACTCCCGTGCCCCACCTCCTTTCCAAGTTCTTCTGAGCGCCCTCATTCTTCATGCCCCCCCTCCCCCGGGATGTGGAGGGGGAGGCTCACATTCTCGGCTCTTCGGGCCAGCACTGTTCAGTTCCAGGAACTGGGCCTGAGGAAAGGAAATTCCCGCCTGTCCCCACACAATCTGCGCAGATGAGAGCCCTCAGCCCCGGGGGTCTGGCTTCGTGGCCAGAGACAGGAGAGGTTCCGTGGGAAGACGGGTCGACCGAGCAGACGGCAGGTGTCAGGACTGTGCGTGGAGGCGTCTCGGGTCTCTGCTGCAGTGGCCCCCCCATACCCAAGACTTGACCCAGAGTGGCGAGCTTGCCCCGTCCCACAGGATTCCCAGTCCTTCCGGTCCCGAGTTACCTACTAGCTGCCTGCATTTTCCTTTTATAGAGAAAACTCAGTCTGCACCTCCGCAGCCCGCAAGGACGGCCGCTAGTTCAACCGTCAACCTCATGGTGAGCACGGAGCCGCTGGCTGGCAGAGAAGGAGGTGAGTCGTGAGACCGTCAGGGCCGTTGGCAGCGCTGATTGGCCTCCCCCCGCACTTCCGAGCCTTCGCAGTCCCGACTGTGGGCCATAGGCCGAGGCCCTGACCTTCCGGCCAGGCCAGCCTCTGCGGGGGAAGTTCCAGCCGGCTCTGTGCTGCCCAGCACAGTCTCCTCCTGCATCTTCCCAGCTGCACCTGCTGGCCTCCCTTCCCTGGGCGCTGTAGCCAGGAACCCTCGTCTCGTCCGTCACTTATACTCACAGTAGGACCAGTGTGGGTGGGCGTGGCCTGCGACGCAGCGAAGCCTGGGGCGTCATCCACGCAGAAATTCACTCCAACACAAAACCGCTCCGGAGGACACAAGACAACCAGACGGGGACCCGGGGAGGCACGGAGGGTGTGGAAGTGGCCCACGGCGGGCGTGTGCTGGCCCCGGTTCTCTGGGCACACCCGTGACTTGGTCTGTAACACCGATCTCTGTGGGCCCGAGCCAGGCGCGTGGGCGGGTCATCTTTAACCAGGGACCAGTGGGCCGTGTTTCTGGAGTGACCGCTGGGGTGCGAGCTGGGGCCACTCACCCACGAGGAACTGGTGTTGCAATAGTCCGCGTGCTTTGCTTAAGCGTGTTCTGCAAAAGACATGCACACCAACATGCAAAGCCCCCATTCCACGGGCATTTCGGGATCTCATGGTGTTATAGACCCCCCAGCAAAAGGCGTCCCCTGGGCGCCCGCACAGCTCATTGGCTCTGGGGGTGCTGCACCGGCAGGAGGGGGTGCGGCTCTCTTTAGTGTTTCTTTCTGCACTCCGCTGGGAGGAAAGGCGCCTGCCGGTGCCCACGGCTCTCGTGCGTGCTGGACTCAACGCAGCCGTGCCTTCGCGTTCGGGGCACGGCGTCAGCGGCGACCACACCTTGTTTGTTGTGTTATCGACGAGGCCTTTGCACTTTGCTCTTTGCACCGTGAGTGTCTAAGATCTTATTTTGTTTCCCCGTTGTACTAATTCTGTGGAGCCTGCACCCTGTCTCGTCTGCGTTTAGAGAATATCAGATGGTTTCTGGCTCTGCACTTGGGGGCAGAGGCCCCTCGATTCCGTGAGCTGTTTCTAGGGGCCTCTTCTCTGTCACTAGAATATTCCATCAGCGGCTTTCCCTCTGTCCACAGGTGCATGTCTCTGTCTATAGCTATGAGCGATAACCAGATCTGCATTTACGTCTGCGTCGCTCCATCATCCCTTATGACAGCCACCGGCCATGCCGACGCGTGGCTGCAGGCAGTGTTGGGAAGAAGGCAGCCGAGCCAGGGCGTCTGCTCAGACGCTGTTTTCTGGGTCCCGCAGGAGCCTTGTCCCTTGCACTGGGTCCCGGAGCCCCTGCCCCACTCCGGGTCCCTTCCGGAGTCACGTCCATTCGGGTCCCAACCAGGGGCTTGAGGAGAGAGAGGACACAGAGAACTCACAGGAATTCCCCAAAGACACGGGTCCGGACAGATGAAATGGCAACTGAACCCGTGTCCACTGTTTCCCACTCCTGGGGAACTTCACTCCTAAAGAGCACGTGGAATGTGACATTTCCAGCGAAGTCAGGCCTCAGTGAGAGAACACGGTCGGGCCCTGTGTGTGGTCCATGGGGATGCGGACGTGTAAACAGTGTTTGGTTAATATAAACAGCACAGTCTTTAAACAAGAATCTGGCTGGGCTGGTCTTTTTTTTTTTTTTTTTAACTTTTTTTTTTTTTAAGATTTTATTTATTTATTTTTAGAGAGAGGAGAAGGGAGGGAGAAAGAGAGGGAGAGAAACAGCAATGTATGGTTGCTCCTCACATGGCCCCCACTGGGGACCTGGCCCGCAACCCAGGCATGTGCCCTGACTGGGAATCAAACCGGGACCCTCTGGTTCCCAGCCCGCGTTCAATCCACTGAGCTACACCAGCCAGGGCTTTTTTTTTTTTCTTTTAAGGCCAAGTCACAGATTCAGAAGGAGGGAGGTGTTTTCAATCTAGACCTTTGTCACTTTGGTCCCCTCTCTGCACGTGGCAGAGAGCAAAGAGTCTTTGGGACTGGGTCTCGTGTGTCTTTCAAAGCTCCGGGGAGCTGGTTCCGACGCATCGAAATCTTGTCCTGCATTCTGGCGAGTGCGCGGCCCTCAGACCCAGGGCTGGAGTGCTCTGTCACCATGCACATGTGTGCGTTCCCCGCCTAGTGTCTCAGGTCGGCGTGAAGACCTGGGCCCCGAGTCTGGCCGAAGCTCGGGGCGTGGCGCCTGGACCCACACGGCCACAGAATGGCGCCCGGCCTGGAGAAGAGCTTGCTGCGCATTTGCTCACGAGCGTCTGCCGGGGCACATGCACACTTCTGCCACTTTCGAGAGCTCTTTTGGTTGAAATCAATGAGATATTTACTTGACAATATTAAAAATTCAAAATGGGTAAACAGAATTAGGAAATGAAAGCTCATCTCCCCCCGCCTCCCAGCCTCCTCCCCTCCTTCAGGGATGAAGTTGCCTTAGACATGTTCCCCAGGGGGTTCACCTTTGGGATGATGTCCGTATTTCTGAAGGTCAAAAGGGCCTGACTTATCCCTGGGCTACGTGACTTCTAAAAACTGGAGTAATTGCACTCGTTAAGCTGGGAGTGCTGGAACTGTCTGCGCAGGGACAGTTTCTCTTCCACACCATTGTCCCTGCTCCTGAGGCTGGAAGCTCCGCCCCCCCGCCCCCTGCGTGGACCTGAGGCCTCCCAGCCTTCCCGTGTGTGAGCCTCTCGGGAGGGTCTTCACGCGTGTTTGCCGTCGGGCGGAAACCCTCTCTGCTGCCCCCGACCCAGGTAGCTCGGAGGAGCCCGTGGCAAACCAATGACTTGCTGCTCCGGAAGGTGTCCACGTGGGAGCCTTTAAAAACGCTGCTTGCAGACACGATTAGAAATCTCAAGCCACAAAAATGGCATGATTTTCCAATTCAACGTGTTTTTTGTTTCAAAGAGTCATGTCTTTTTCTGATCATGGAATGATAGCTCTTCATTGTGCAGAGTTCAGGGCGTGCAGGAAAGTGTGAGGGACAGCAGCCCCCGTGGTCGTGGCGAGGGTGGCCGCTGGAGAGCCGTATTCACGACCCTTCGGGTTTGTTCCGTGCACAGGACACGCGGGTGCATGCATGTCCTTCTTACCAAAGAGGACCTGTTTCCAGGGTGCCTCCCACCCCATGGTGGTGGTTCTGGGGCGCCCCAGGTTGCTCCTTGGCTTCGGAGACCAGACGGGGCTCCCAGACAGGGCTTCCCCGAACATTCCTCGTGCCCCCACGTCCTCCCGAGTGTGGGTGCTCCCTGCAGCCCAGCCACAGCCCCCCTTCACTGTTTCACCAGAGGGCGATCTGAATCAGGCCGCTCGCAGGTGTCTCCTTTCAAATGAAACGTACTTTGCTGCCCAAGGTTATCGACAAGCCCCTCCTCCCTGCATTGTCTGTGTGGCTCCCGCTGGGCTCTCAGGGTAAGGCAGAGAGAATGGGTGGACGTACAGCTGGACGTGCCGTACGGGTCAGAGCGAGGGCCTCGGGCTCCCTCCAGGGCCGTGTCCGCGGGGGTGACCCCCGTGGGAGGGAAGCAGGACAGCTGTTGTGTCCAAAGCCCCGGGCCAGGGAGGAGCTCGGTGAGGGCCATCACCCCTCTGGACACCAAGATGCTTCCCTTTACTTCCTGTCTCTGACACGGCGGTCTCGGCATCTTGGAGACGTGGCTCGGTCAAGGCCAGTCCCCATGAAGTTATGACGCGGTTTCTTAAGAACGCGGAACCTCCCGTTTTCCCGCTTTACAAATGGAGAGTCCCAGGTGGTCGTCCCGGAAGCAGTCAGCTCCCTCCCGGGCGCCGTGCACACGCCCCTCTCCGTCTGCGGCTGGGTTGCCTCCGGAGAAACGTCCTTCACGGGGGAGAGAAGGCGCTTCTGTCTCAGAGCTGCGGTGCTGTGTCGCGTTTTTGCTGCTGTGATGTTCACACCCGTGTTAGTGATGTGAATTTGGGGGTCATGAAGGCACTGGCTCCACACCTGTGCACACGCACACACACATGTGCACCCACGCACAGACACGCGTGTACACACCCACACAGAAACATGTGCACACATGTATGTCTGCACACTCATAAAGGATTTTTCCCCACTTTAACTTTTATTGTCAATCTAGTCGGCTCGCAGTGAAAGGCTCAGCCTTATTTTGAGCTCTGTTCTGACAGCATCAGTTGCTATTTTGCCAAGGAGTAGAGCCTTTCAAGGTTCTGAAATTTGGCCTCGTCTCCGGGGACTTAGCGGTGAAGGGACCGGCGAGCAGGTGGCCCAGGGACTGGAAAGGGAGACGCCGTTCACTCTACGCTGTTTCCTGTAATGAACGAGAGCTGACGCTGGAATTGGGGGGCACATCACCCCGCCTCTTGCCGTCGGGTCGTGCTGGTGCTCCCAGAGCCCGGGGCGGCCTTGACGCCTGATTGAGCGGTCGGGGGCGGGGGGTGGTGGTGCAGGTCCTCACTCGCTGGCCGCTCGGGCTGGAGCAGAGGGACGGCGCTCTCACAGGCGGTGCCCCCGTCTTGCCCTTGCAGACATTTGCCGGCTGCCCCGGGAGGAAGGCACGTGCAGGAAGTTCGTGCTGAAGTGGTACCACGACGCGGAGACCGGGAGCTGCGCCCGCTTCTGGTACAGCGGCTGCGGCGGGAACGAGAACAGGTTCAACTCCCAGACGGACTGCGAGAGGGTCTGCGCATCCGGTGAGCGGGGTCCTTCCGTGTTTGCGGCCTTTGTCAGTGAGGGGAAAGCGGCCTGGGTCAGTAACTTGCCTTTTCAGGGTATTTGAATTGCAAAGGTTACGATAGATATGAAACAAATAAAAAAAAATAGATTGTATCTTCAGGGGAGGAAGGTATTCAAATAAAGCCCCTGAAAGGAATTTCCTGAATGAACATTGTTTCTTTAAAACATCCCTGTGTCCTTGCATTTGTGCCGATGAAGAGACACGGGCCGACCGCTCCTCACTACCGAGTTACGTAAATCCCTGCTATTCGCACGATATTGTTGATAAACAGGATCCTTGGGGAAATGACGAGCGATTGTAGGTAACGCCGGAGATGACCACCCCCCGTTGATCCAGCTTTAAGCAATTTGCTCCCTCTCAGTGACATGCTGATACTGGTCGCCTCAATATCTCTGTCATGTTGGGCAACTCGATTGGTAATAAAAGGCGCCAGGTCCCCGATGGCCTGGGCCCCCGCGGGACCGGAGCTCCGTCTGCACAAGGAGCTGGCTGGGTGCTGGGGAGACCGGCTCAGCCTGCAGTACAGTGCCCCACCCCCTCTGTGCCCCAAAGCCAAGGAGGCCGGGAACCAGCGAAAGTGAGAGGTGGCCGGGGAGAATGGGGGGCCATGGGGTCATTTCGCGAGAAGCACAGGGTCCTTTTCGGTCAGTAACTTGCCTTCTCCTTCTCTGCCCTCTCTGCCCGCCCCTCCTCCGGTGCTCAGCGCTCGTCAAGCCCGGCGTCGTGGCTGCCATCGGGACCTAGCATGGCTGGCCAGGCACGCACATCTCTCGAAGAAGGAGTCAGCGTCTCCAAGTCGTCTTCGAAGAAGCTCTGGGTACAGGCCCCCTGGCCCTGTGCCATTTCATGCTTTGATTTACACTCGAACTGGGGAGGGACCGCCTGCCACACGACCTGTCCACATGGTGCTAACGGAGTTTGCGGCCCCTGCGCCCCGTGTCTCCGGCAGCCAGATCCTGTGCCGCGGATGCCGTGCCGCAGTGACGCATCGCCGGCGTTTCCGCGAACCTTCCCGTCGCCTCGCCCTCCCTCTGGAGTCCCACGCCAGGCCTGTTCCGGGCCAACGTGGGGTCTCGAAGGGAGCCCCCGACCCCCACGGCTACGCTCTCTACTTGCGCTTCCTTTGCCCTTCCCTCTCAGTTAAGCACGACTTTAGATGGAGACCCTGCTACGGCGAATAAACGTGTGTCCCGACTTTTCCGCTTTCCCCCCAAAGTCCTGGCTTAGATGTCCGGAGAACACGCTTTTCCTAAAGCCTCTGACCCACGATCTCGTCGGAAGGAGGCGAGATCTCGTAATCTCTGCGTGCCGCTGCAGGACCAATACTTCGATGAAAGAGTGAAAAGAAAGTCAGAAGAGAGAATATTTTTGGCATTCCTCTGATGTGGGTTTGTTTTTTTTTTTGGTGCGGGGGTGGGGGGACCTAATTTTAATTTTAAAATTTTTAGGAAATTTATACAAAGAAACTTTTTAATAAAGTATATGGAAAGTGTCTTGGGTTGGTGTTATTGGCAGCATTATGGCCAGGACGACCCCCCCACCCCCCTTCCCTGCCCCAGGGATTGGTCCCGGGTACCGGCCTCCTGTCTCCAGTGGAGGGGGCTAGAGAGCTCCGGGAGAAGGCGTGGGAGAACAGGTGGCTGCAGCCTGCACCCGGCAGGCCAAGGCCACCCAGACCGCGGTCCTGGCCGAGGACCCCAGGGGTCTTTCTGCTGTTAAGAACCAGGCTGCCTTTCAGCCTGTCCCCTAACACCTGGCTCCCCCCAGCGCCTTGGCCTCCCTCTCTGCCTCCGTAAAGGGTTGTTTCCCGGGGTTCAGTCTGCTCCCCGCAGCGCGGCTAAAAGATGACAAGCAGGTGGCCCGGGGACACCCCCACCCCTTTTCTGGAGTCTCAGAGACAAAGCGGAACATCGTCTCTCTTCAGAAACAATACAAAGCAAACAAGCATGCCTTCGGGTGGTTCCTGAACCCTGCTGCGGCGGGACCCTGGGTCTGTTGCACAGGGCACACCGGCACTGAGGCCCCCAGGACCCTGGGTGCGGGCGGAACTGTCCCGTGTGCGACCGGGGAGGCCTCTGTCCGAGAGTCCCGTGAGAGGGGAGCAAGGAGGAGAGGGGGTGCAGAGCCATTGAGACGGGGGAGACGGCAGCTCCGCCCTGTCCTGGCGGCCATGTGTCAGTTGTTACCCTGCACTCGCAGGGAGGGCGCGCACCTGCCCAGGAACTGGCGGAAAGATGGCTTTCGCCCCAGGCAGCCTGGGAGAGAGTCTGAGCACACTGACCGGTGCAGAGAGGGGCAATGGAGCCACCTCTGCGGGGAGTCGCAGGACTCAGGGGAGGGGGGTCAGGACCCCACCGGGAAACCACTGTCCACGTGGGGACTGGAGTTCGCTGGTGCCTCATGAGGACTGAGAGGCCCCGGTTAGACCGCAGGGCGGCTTCAGGGGAACTCAAGCTCTGGGAACTCCTTAGAAGGTTCCACAGTCGGGGGCCCTGGACCACCGCTGTCTTCTCAGTAGTGCCAACCCCTCCTTACCTTTGGAGGGCCCCCTGTTTAGCATGTGACTTGCCAGGACCAATGGAGAGCCCAGTGAGGTCCTGACTTCATGGGAGTGGATATGCACCCCGGTGGGAAGTGTGCTCTCGGTGACGCTCTCAGTGGTGGCCCCCGAAGTCTCCAGCCCCACGAGAACTGTCCCCCTCCTCATGAATGTGCCTTCCGCCTCCCCTCAGGTGGGGGTGTTCAGGCCGAGTTCATCGCAGTGGGGCAGAGACACACTTGTAGCGGGGCCGGGAGAGAGTCGTCCCTGGGGCACGGGGGGCCGCGGTGAGGGGACTGTCTGACTGTCTGCTCGGCTCCGTCACCAACTCCCCCAGACGGGGTGGCAGACAGCAGACTCTGCTCTCCCAGGTCTGGAGGCCGGGAGCCCGGAGGCAGGTTGTCGGCAGTGCCCTGCTGCCCTGAACCCCGTGGGGACCCCTCCTCGCCCCTTCCCGCCTCTGGGTGACTTCTTGGCTCTCAGCCGTGTGACTCCAGTTTCTGCCTGTGTGTTCACATGGCTTCCTCCTGTGTGGCTGCCCGTCTCCTTGGGTTGGATCGAGGATCCGGTGATATGGGATGCGGGGGCCCCCTGCTCCAGTCTGACCTCACCCTATCTGATGACGTCTGCCATGACCCCGTTTTCAAGGAAGGTCACATCCTGAGGCCCTGGAGTGAGAACTTCAGCTCACGCTTCCCCTACAGCCTCCTCCTCCACTTCCCTCATCAGTGGCTTAAATCCCCGCCCCCCCATCCCACACACAGCAGGCCAGGCCGCGCCCTGGACGTGGTACAAAAGCCCCGGGGACGGCGGGATGGTGGGCATCTTGCTTCCTGCCCCATCCACAGGAGAGCTGTTCACTCCAGCCCAGTAAAACCACTGACTATGTCGACGTCAGAGCCATCCACCAATGCCGAGTGTTTGGTGAGCCTCGCCCTCACGACGTGCCACGTGTCCCTAAGCCCGTCTGGCCGTGTGTGTGTGTGTGTGTGTGTGTGTGTGTGTGTGTGACCGTTTCTGTGCTTTTCTCCCGGTACCTTTACACACAGAAACGTTTCCCTAGGAACCAACTGGAGACGCAGGAAGGTCTGTGTTAAGGGTTTTCGATCTCTCATCATTCGCAATGACGAAAAGCATTGGAGACCATGAAAGCGAACGAGAGGGGGTGCTTAGGGTCCTCAAGCCTCCCTCACAAAAGGAAAAGGCGGTTCGCCATTACCCACACCACACATTGATAAGTGCTGCATGCGATCACTGTGTCCCCTGCCCACGGGGCCATGCTCCAACGCCCCCACTGGACGCCTGAACCCCATAAATACTAGCTTTTCCCTCTACGGACACACCTATGACTAAGTTTGATTTATACATCGGGCACCGTAAGAGACGGACAGTAATAACTAATAATGAACTAGTACACTCATAAGGACACACTGTGAAAGTTCTGTACGCGTGGCCTTTCCCTCCCGCAGCGCCTCCGGGGGCTGGGCTCGTCCCTCTCGGGAGGAAGTGAGGTGACACGGTGCCCACGTGGTGTGCTCAGGCCAGGCCCTCAGAGCAGCGCGCAGCTTCAAACTGCCTGCCTTGTCTGTTATTTCTGGAATTCTCCATTTCGTATTTTTGAACCAATGGCATGTTGTTCTGGGCGATGACAGCGGCCGTGGCAGGGAAGGCAAGGCTGACTGGTCGGCAGCCACCATGTTTCAATGGGGTGGCCTCACCCTCCTCGTTAAGAAGACGACTTTGGGACGCAAGGGCAGATGGTGAGGGGGACAGCCAAGCTGATAGCGAGGAGAGAGCTGTGGTCAGTCAGGGCCCCAGGGCAAGGAGTGTGCCCCGAGGGAGGGGGGGCACCGAGGAGGGAGGCGCAGGGCCGGAGGGGACGTTGGTGGCCTGGGAGGGCAGCCGTCGCTCGGCACCTGGGTCAGGGGCTGACGGCCTCTTCCGTGAGTTAGAACGCGTCCCCTGGCTGCTGTGTGGGGGCAGCGGCGGGCGGGGCAGGGGGGCACTGGCCCTGAGGCGGTGGCAGACGTTCCGAGAGATGACGGCGGCCAAGCCCGGGGCAAAGGCTGGGGTCTGGGTGCCTTTTGATCCCAAACTGACACCAGAACTGGTACCGTTTTTGTGTCCTGTCCAGTTTTCCACACTTGTTCCGACGAAGGAACTGAAAGCAAACCCCGTTCCGCAGTCCTGACTCTATGTTCCGCCAAGCGAGGCCCCGGGTGGCCGGCCTCCTGCCCTGGAAACCGTGGACCGAGTCCCGAGACCGTCCTTGGCTGGGCCACACCGGGGACTCCGCGTCCTTCCCCGAACCCTGGCACGCCCCGACCCCGACGCCCGCCCGCTTCTCTCTGGGGAACACTCAGAGAACTTCCAGCCTGGCTGGGGTGGAAAGTGGCTTGCCAGGAAAGAACACCCGTTTTGGATTTTGTGAGCGAGAACTACACTCCCCCTGGGGTAAGACGTTGAGGCTTTGGGCTGCCGGAGCAGCTGGTGTGACCGTAGCAAATGCCGTTCACCTTCGTCCGAGAGCAGCTGTGGGTGAGGCGCTGTGTTAGGTGATTTACACCGTGAGGCCTAGGAGCGGCCTGTTCCTAGTTTTACAGATGACGAAACAGAGGGTCAGAGTGGTCCAGTTCCTCCAGCTGTGACCTCTTGGAGGCTGTGTCCGAGCAAATCCTCGTGACCTAGAGCTCTACCAGGGCCCCCGAAGGCAAGCTGGCTCTTGCGGGACCTGCACCACAGTCTCCCAGGGGCTTCTGGACGTTCCCAGGGGTCGGCTCTGTCCTCTCTCAGCACGAAGGGAGCCCCGCCCCGCGCCTTCCCCTACTCCCAGTGCCTGGAGCCTCTGTCTCCCCCCACCCCCAACCGAGTCCAGTGTCCCGTCTCTGTTTCACTGTCCGAGGAGAAGCGGACGTCCCGGCTCATGTTTCGGGCCGTGCACAGGGCAGCCTGCGTGGGGCTGTGTCAGGGGGACGTCCGTTTCAGCCCCTCCACCGTCTTCCCTGCTGCACTCGTGACTGCAAGGGCCTCCCGCTCCCCCCCCCCCCCCCCCCCGTGCCCCCCACTGCCCTTCACAACTTCCTGTGTCAGTTCTGAAAAGCCGCAGTGAGCGCGAGCGGGAGCCAGCACCTTCAACTCTCCAGGCAGTGCCGAGCTTCTTCCCCGACAGCGACTCGTTTTAGGGGTCGTTGGGATTTCCTGCCGAGCTCCCCACTCAAAGTTGGGTTTCTAGCTGGACCTGGCCGTCCTTTGGGAGACAGGCTCCTGGGTTCCCCCAGAGAAGTGGGGGGCGGCCCGGTGCTGAGCCGCTGGGCCCCATCTGGGGCTGCCCGAGGGTCTGCTCCTTCTCCACTGTTAGTTCCCTGCTCTGAGCTTCGGGGCTGCCATGCGCCCACCTTCCCTTGGGGCTGCGGTGCCGGTGCTGCCGGGTGGTCTCAGTGCCCTGGGACCCCCCGTGGGTCTTCCTGCCTGTTGGGAATTGTGACTCCAGAGCTGGACCGTCCCTCAGAGGTCCTGAGGCTCAGTGAAGAACCAGGTCAAGGATCCTGCCACACGATCCCTGATTCTGTGACCTACTGGCCGGGGTAAAATTGCCAAAGAGTGAAATACTAGGGAAGGAGCATTTCCAAATCCAGTCCTTACAGCCCAGAGGCATTTGGTGATGGGAGACAGCCACGGAGGGAGCCCCTTCCACTTCCCAGAGACAGCAGAAGCAACCGGCATGGCAGAGAAAGCCGGTGGGGCCTCTGTCCTCGGGAGAGGAGCCCTCTGTTTTCTAAAGACACACAGTAGAGCGTTTCTGTCTTGTGGGAGTCTGTCACCCCGTCTTCACTTGGGTTCCCCTGAAAGCAGGCGCTGGCCGAGCTCCGGTCGCAGGGAGTTTGCTTAGGCAGGAACGTGGGAAGCCCAGAAGAGGGACTGGAGAAGCAGGACAGAGAAAAGCCCACGAAGGTGCGTTGCTGTGGGCAGCTCACGAGCCTAGCAACAGTGGCGGGACCGTGGGGTGGGGTGGGGTGGGGAAAGGGGCCCTTGTGCTTCTCTCTCGACTCTCCCCTCCTCTGGCTGGGGTTTCCCTGGGGCGTTACGTCCCCACACCTCTGGGCTCTGCCCACGCTGTTGCTGGGGAAGGTCCTCAGGTCACGAAGCAGGGAGACGAGGGCCCTGGCGGCAGAGCGCGGTTGGCACCCCTGGGACCGTCCTCTGGGGCTACCGGCGAGCTCTCAGGGGGCCGAGGTGCACGGCATAGATAGGACCGACCTCCCGCCCCCTTGGACGCGAACCCACAGACTCAAAGTGGAGACGTAAGACCAAGTTCACAAGACAGGGTGGTCCAGAGAGGTCGGGAAGAGACACCGTGCTCCTCACTGCCCGGGGTGGGGGGTGCAGAAATGAGGAGACTCAGCTCTGCCATCGCCCACGGCGGGCCCAGCAGCTCACCGGCTGGGGGTGGCAAGCTGCTCTGGTAAAGGACAGTCACCGAACGCAGGTCCGGCTGCCCGCCACTCGGACAGCCAATGCTTGAGAGGCAGGTGCTGAGGCCAAGGAAAGCAGTTTATTTTCAGGTGCCGGCCACCTGGAAGATGGGGTACTCTCCTTTCAAAGCCCACCTCCTAGAAAGGTGGGGGACTCACGTCTCAGAGCCTACCTCCCCCCTCAGAGGAGGCAGAGGTGTTTATAAGGAGGGAGAAGAGAACAAAGAGGTCGAGGGAGAGGGCTGCCAAGTTCTCCACGTGCAGATGCGCACGGCCCATTCCGATAAGGACAAGGACGGTCCAGTGCGAGTCATCCGGGTTTAGTCATCCCAGCTTCACGTCACCTGGGTCCCATGGTCGAAGGTCAGCAAATCTCCTGGAGCTGAGATGCCCAAAGGTCGGGGTCTGTATCTTTTCAAAGTAGTTCCTACAGTCCTTATACAAACGTGCTGTTCACCTACAAGCTACGTGTCAGTCAGAGTCCGCACGTGCGGAAACGGTGTCAGAACAGCGGGGTGGGCTCCGATCCGCGCCCCCTTAACCATTCCCCACTGCTACAGGCCCCCCGGAGCCCAGCGGTCCAGGGGCCGCAGAGAGCCACAGCGCCTGGGGCCTGGCCGTGGCCTGAATTCGGGCTGTGGCTCTGGCCGCTCAGCCCCCTGGTTCCTGTCCAGTTTTGGAAACGAACCTGGTTCTCTGGTCTTCCCAGCATGGCTACGAGCTACTCAGTCGCCTTCCAAACACTAATTTCCTGGGCATGCCACCTGCCCTGGCACCCACAGGTCGATGGGCTCCGGGCTTTTCCCCAGCCAGTGGTTGGCGAGGTGACAGGTGATGGACAAGCAGGCCCACCAGTCTTCAGGGCCCGGCCTGAGGGTGGGCGGGGCCTGGCCAGGAGGGTGTGCGCTGACTGGATCCGAGGCTGTGACATGGGTTTCCTCGTGTGTCCAGGACACTCACTGGCATGTGACAGCTGACAGGCCATGTGTAGCTCGCCCGAGTGTGTAAGCTTTGTGCAACCCTTGTGATATTTTCCAAAGAACACACAGAACGACAGGAACAGAACGCTGAAGCTTTTGTGCGGAGGAAGCTGTCGAGCCCACGAGCTTCCGGACACAGGCGGCCCGCTGTCCTCCGTGGGCCAGGAACGCTGGCCCCGGCGCGCCTGTCAGCTCGGCCGCCTCCCCAAGGCCCTACTGGCCGCCTCTCTGGGTCTGCACGTCAGCCGCCTGGGCCCGACCCCCAGCCCATGCCTACCGGCCCCCTTCCCAGTTTTCCGGTGGACTTCTCCAATTCCCGGTCCAGACTGCAGGCTGTGGCCTACAGCCATGTTCTGAAAAACAGTGTAATGACCGCGTGTGCGTTCAGGCCTCTGCGGAAAGACTTCACCAGCGTCTCTGTCTTCACTGCCCCGTGCTGAGCGGGCCAAAGGGGATCCCGCGGTGGGCTGCTTGGCCTTGCGTTGGACACAATAAACGGTTTGTTGAATTTCCCACCTCATCAAGGGAACTAAGCCCACTTGTGGTAAGACCCAACTTCGCTAGACCTGTCCGGGAGGCTCAGTCAGTTGAAATGTCATCCCCAAGGTTGGGGGTTCCATCCCCAGTCGGGGCACATACAAGAATCAACCAATGAATGAGTGAATAAGCGGGACAACACATCAATGTCTCTCTCTCTCTCTGTCCCTTCCTCTCTCTCTCTCTCAAATCGATAATAAAAAAAAATTTTTTTTAAAGACAAAACTTCAGGAGAACAAAATAAATGTTAACCATTTCCAGAAACAAAGACGTATGCACGTTTTGTAGTATTCAGAACAAGGTCCCAGGATGGAATCCATTCTAATTCTGCTCGATTCTGTTCTGTTCTCTTCTCTCTGGCCGTTTTTGGAGACTCTCAGAAGCTGCGCCCCTGGCGGGAGGCCGCCCGGGGAAGGCCTGAGCAAGGACGGGGTCTGTTTAGCCTCAGCGCTGACCAGCAGCCCAGGAGCTTTGATTTGTGAAGCGAGCGTGTGAGGGGAGTTTGGAGGAGCGGGTCTGTGCGTCACCCAGGGGCCCTCTTTCCTCGGAAGAAGAGACAGCAACCGATCTGTCAGCTCAGACCCTTGCCCTGACTTGGGTTTCGCGATGACACTGCATTGGCCCTGGGAGGGTGGGTGCTCACGGGCAGGTTTCTGCACCCGCCCCACCCCCCACCAGAGCTCTCCTGGGTGGAAATGCCTCCGCCCTGGGATCCGCAGGCTGGTCCTCCCGCAGCCCTCCGGTGGCTTTCTCCTGCCTTTTAAGGAAAGCGCCGGGCCGGAGGGGCGTGGCGGCCGGGCTTCCAGCTTGCACAGGGAACCCCTTGCCTGCCACCAGCGGGCGCTTCTGCCAGCGTGGCAGGGAGGAGGGCTAAAAATAGTGGGGCAAGCAGTCCTGGCGGCCGCCTGTTTTCATCGGCTGTGAAAATATAGGAGCTGTCTGTGGGGTCCCAGTGGGACTCTGTCCTTCCCATGCCTGGCAGGGGTTCTTGCTCCAGCCCCGCCCCAGGTTAATTTTTGGTTTGTAGAGAGGAACTCCATCCGCTGGGCACTGCTCAGGCCACTTGTAATCGCCCCAAGCGTGAGGCTCATACTTTCTTAGGCTCCTGGGCCTGGGACCCCCCCTACCTCACTACACCTGCCAGAGGGGGTCGATGGGACTGTGTTTAGCAGCCACTGGGACCGCGCCTCTGGGACCACAGGAGGGCTCGGTCACTGTGTCAGTTTGGAGCCGGTTTGGGAGGCTTGGTTTAGGTCACAGACACAATGTCACCCGGGGCTGGGCTTCCAGGGATGAGTACTGCCAGAGCAGGGACTGCTGGGGCCTGAGGCTTAGGGGGAAATGCCTCCCTACAGGCATCCAGGTTTGAAGGGTTTACCACCTGATGCCAAGTAAGTGCCATGCAGCCCGTTTGGACAGACTTCTCAGCTGTGTCAAGTGCAGCATGGGCATTGCAGCTGCCATCGTACTTGATGACAGGGTCCTCGTTCTCAGCTGCGTCCCATGCCACCGGCCTTTCACGACTTTCATTTTATTTCCCTGGAATCATCGGAAAGCTTTGCTCGGGGAACCTCGAGTCCTTTGGAACGGCGTCCTGGTTGTTTGTAACCTCAGTTTGTGTTACTTCATGTCGCCTTCCTGGACTTACACACTTTTTAGGTTCTTTGCTTCTTTTGATGTCTTTGAAAACCAACTTTGTGAACTTCAGGGCTTGTATCTTTTAAATTTATTTGTACAGCTCTTCGCTTATTTGCTTGAAAGACTTTTTTAGCCGATCATAAGACGGACACGTGGAGGTGGCGTATGGGGACCAGCTGGGAGGCCGTGCCGCGTCCCTTTGATCCGGCCCAGCAGTGAGCAAGCCGCGCACAGCTGGTGACAAGCCCGGGCTCAGAGTCACGGCGGCGTCCCTGTGATGTGCAGCCCTTCGCATCCCTGGGAGCACGGTCCTTCGGGAGCAGCTGCTGTCGTACTAGTGGGTGACAGGCAGCCGTGCCACTCAACGGGCCAGCCCCCGCCAGGTGTTCCCCAGCCCCCTCAGCCACAGAGCCGGGCGTGGCACCGAGGAAGCGCGTGACCTCTCCGAGCTCCCGTGCTCCCACCTGCCAACGCCGCTCACCGCGCTAATGTCCGTGGGGTGTTCTTCGTGCTGCGCCGTTCGACGTGACTCTGACTTTGAACCTTTGGTGCGCATCTGCCTCTGCTACACCAAATGCTACTTTTTCTCATTATGGAAAGGCATTACAAATATTGCCGATACAGCCGGAAGCTCCTTTGCACTTCAGTTCATTCGTCTTAGCTGAGAGTGATGGTCTCACTGAACTTTATTATTTTTTTTATTATTTTTTATTCTTCAGTTACAGTTGACATTCAATACTGTGTTTGTTCCATGTGTCCAGCATGGGGGTTGGACATTTGCATACCTTCCGGAGTGATCGCCCCGAGAAAGCTGGCGGCCCCTCCCTGCCCCGCCCCCAGCCCCAAACGTAGTTACTGCAGTGCTATCGGCTGTGTGCCCTGTGCTGAGCTTTACGTCCCTGGGGCTGTTTTTACAATGGAAATCTGTGCTTAATCCTTTTCCCCTGTTCCCTCAACCGGCAACCATCAATCTGTTCACCGTATCTACGAGTTTGCTTTTGTTTTGTTTGTTTATTTTTTTTTGTAAATTCCATATAGAGCTGGAATCACCTGGCATTTGTCTTTCCCTGTCTGACTGATTTCATTTAGCATAATGCCCTCTAGGTCCATCCATGATGTCGAGAATGACTGAAGTTTGGAGATCCTGTCATTGCAAACACGGGTGGGTCGAGTTTACTCTGCAGTGCTCACATGTCAGAGAAGGTCCTAGCTGAACCGGGCGTCAGCTGCGAGGGGCCGTGACTGAACGGGTGACAGCCCTGACAGCGTGGCAGATGCCAAGCTTCAGATCAAAGGCGCTCCGCACTCATCTGCGGGAGACGGTCCCGTGGGAATCAGCTGTGATTCATCTCAGGGAAACGTTCGTTGCTGTGTTAGTCATGGAAAGTCCTGTGGTGTGGCCTGGCTTTAGAGTGGGCAATTTCACATACATTATTTTACTTCACCCTCACAACAGTCTCCGAAAGCCATTGCCATGGTGAGGAAGATACAATGGTGGACAAGGTACAATGATGGGGAATGTCCTGTGGTGGACAAGGTACAATGATGGGGAATGTCCTGTGGTGGACAAGGTACAATGGGATGAAGGTGGAATGGGGAGGAGGTGGAAAGGGGAGGAGGTGGAATGGGGAAGAGGTGGAATGGGGAGGAGGTGGAAGGGGGAGAAGGTGGAATGGGGAGGAGG